>CM059436.1:104272086-104519586 GCA_030390025.1 Squalus acanthias
TTCAAAAGTCAGTTTCCTCAGGGTTTTTCTTCCCTGATCTTTAAATTGTCCAAAACTGAGGTTTTTACATCAAATCACTTCACTTAGGTCCCATCATCCCAAGTTTGTATGAAAGGTCCAAAAATCACTCCCTTTAGGGCTCTGTTTGAGTTTCTGGGGGATTTTGCGAAGCCTACAGCTGGCGTCCCATTGCATTCACACTTTTCCCGATTTCCACCCGCACCCGCACCCACACCCACACCCGCACCCGCACCCACACCCACACCCACACCCGCACCCGCACCCGCACCCGCACCCGCACCCTCACCCACACCCGCACCCGCACCCGCACCCGCCCCCACACCCGCACCCGCACCCGCAAGTTAAAATTCTCCTCAATAGCTCTCAAATCAAATTTCGTCAGCAATATTCAAGTTCACCAATATAGATGATCCATGCACTCCCTCTAACTTTCAAACCTCTATCTAATACTACTTTTGTTGCAAGACTGCTAGACCTCTGTTGCCAAATTTTAATTTTACACTTTGTTATACGATCTGCATATCAAATGAATAACACCCTTGGAGGGAGTGCAGTGAAGGTTCACTAGATTGATTCCTGGGATGAGAGGGCTGTCCTATGATGTGAGATTGTGTAGAATGGGCCTATACTCTGGAGTTTAGAAGAATGAGAGGTGATCCCATTGAACCATAAGATTCTGAAGGGGATTGACAGGGTAGATGCTGAGAGGTTGTTTCCCCTGGCTGGAGTGTATCGAACTTTGGGGCATAGTCTCAGGATAAGGGGTCGGCCATTTAAGACTGAGATGAGGAGGAATTTCTTCATTCAGAGGGTTGTGAATCTTTGGAATTCTCTGTCCCAGAGGGCTGTGAATGCTGAGTCTTTCAGTATATTCAAGGCTGAGATAGATTGATTTTTGGACTCTAGGGGAATCAAGGGATATGGAGATCGGGCAGGAAAGTGGAGTTGAGGTCGGTGATCAGCCATGATATTGAATGGTGGAGCAGGCTCGAGGGCCCGTGTGGCCGACTCCTGCTCCTAATTCTTATGTTATTATGCTCAAAGTTCCCATGGATACCCTTGTGACAACCATCAATATATTACATTTTATTGTAAATATCAATGGAATGTGATACAAAAGGATGAGCTAGGCAATAACTTCCAATCTTTGCATATCATCTTCTCAAAGCACATTTCTTTATCATGCACAATCATTTGCAATAAAATGTGCTGCTCTTTTCAGCCTGGCACACACTGATTTCTGCAAATAGAATGCTATTGTCCAATCAAGATAAGCATTCAGCGCTTGGTCAAAAACCTATTGCAGCCACCACACAATGAACATCTTTTGTTCTGAGTGATTGACAGCAAAGCACACATCAACTCTACATTTAAATCATAATTAGAGCTTTCTAGATATTTAATTAAACTGTATGTCTTGCAGTGAAATGTTGCAAAAGTTTTTTTAGAGAGCGGCTGCATTCTGCAAGATTCAACCCTTTTAAAATTTATTTTCCAATGTTTCTCTTTTCTTCCCCTCTTGTCCTGAAACTTGCTCCAGCATGGTTCCACGAATGCTTGCAGTCACCTTTCTCCTGCTTGCTAATTGTTTTGTTGGTACCTGTTTACTGATTCTTGAATGAACAAATACCTTCTTTATTCTTGATGGAGCAGCTTCAGTATCTGCTTGCAACGTATTCATCGACACATGCCCAATCTGTTTAGTTGTGATTTATTTTATCCGATTCATGGTTATGAGATTTGAATCATTCAGGTGAAAATGTGACAATCTCTGTATTACTACTTTATTGTAAGAGAAGCCATGATGTGGAGATGCCGGTGTTGGACTGGGGTGGACAAATGTGAGAAGTCGCACAACACCAGGTTATAGTCCAACAGCTTTATTTGAAATCACAAGCTTTCGAAGCGCTGCTCCTTCGTCAGGTGAAGTGAAGAGATGCATATAGGCACAGCATATATAGTCAGAGAACACAGCCAGATGATTACAGTTAATCTTTCTAACTGCCCTTTGCCGTGATTATCTCTCTCCCGAGGTGTGATAAAGGGCAGTTGGAGAGATTAACTGTAATCATCTGGCTGTGTTCTCTGACTATATATGCGGTGCCTATATGCATCTCTTCACTTCACCTGACGAAGGAGCAGCGCTCTGAAAGCTTGTGATTTCAAATAAAGCTGTTGGACTATAACCTGGTGTTGTGCGACTTCTCACAATTGTAAGAGAAGGCTGCAGACAATCGAAGGGAGCTGGAGAGGGGCCAGCTGCAAACCAGCAAAACAGGATCTCACACTGTTTTAAGTGTATGCCCTGCAAATTCAGGGCTGGGAGGTGCCAATAAAGATGGGGAAGCAGGAGACCATGTCCTGGCACAGGTTTGTATGACAACGATTCTTCCTTTGCCCCGCATCCTACACACACACAAGCACTGGTGCAGCAGCTGATGTACATGCGCAGCACCATGCCAGGTGTTTGCTCAGGGTCAGGGCAGTTGTCCCCGGCATTGCTCTGAGTTCCTTTTCTTCATTGTGTCTCAACAATATAGCAGAAGAAGCTGCACAAGCCCAGCCCAGCTACCAAGCATCTCATCTGCCACCCTGTCATAGCATCTCAGTTTGGTGAGCATTAGTCCAAAGACATTCGACCCAGGGGATTTATGCAGGTTGTTGGAGGGCAGTACAGTGGATGATGCATACAGTACAAGAGAGTAGGAGTAGCTGGGTGAGGAGGAAGCAACAGCAACAATATTAAAACCTCCCAAGGCGCTTCACAGGAGCGTTATCAAACAGCATTCGTCACCGAGCCCCCCAAGCACCTCCCTGGAGGGGGAGGTCACCTCCATCACAGCTGGTGCAGCCAGCCGTCTGATCTCCACTGCCCAGCATTTAGAGAAGGATACTTTCTGAATGTAGGAGATTGTCTGAGTCATTGAGGGATTGATTAGCAGTTTCCAACGCATGCTGGATAGCATGGAGGATTCCCCAACCTGCATGTGTGGTATGCTCATACAAGGCAGCAGTTATATGCATGTTGCCTTAGAATGAGTGGCAGCTCCAAGACCTTCTGAGGCTGTTGTGCCAGTCTTTTCCTCGATCCCGAATGTTCAGATTGATGCAATACAGGTCTCGGGCTGAAATGTCACCTGTTCCTTGGGCAAGATATCGGACCAGCTTGGACAAAAGGAGAGAGTGCTTTCACAGGGACTTGAGCGATGTCATTGGTGCCGCGCGATCCACTCATTCACAGAGCAGTGGGCACGCTGACGTGGAGCTTTCCGGAAGGGGCTGGCTGAAATGGCCAAGAGATGTTGCTGCCGACAACACTTTCCTTACACTCCGAGGCACCACTTCAAGGGCGTCAGCTGACCGAGAAAGCAGGTAAGACGAAGCTGCTGTTGCTGCAGTGAAGTCGAATGACCTGAAGCAGGGCCTGAAGGGACCGTGCTGACAAAGATCGCGAGCCTCCTTGATCCCAGGTGCTTCTGCTGGGCGGACAGCTGCCATCCACCACCCCAGCTTCTGCCCCAGGGCTTTCACTGCGAGGCAGCACCAGAATCGGTCGGCGGGGACAGCATTCACTAACTGTGAGGTAACGGGAAACATTGCGGCAACAGGTACTAGGCACAGAGACAGTTTGGAGTACAGACTGCATGATTTGTTGATGCAGTGGTGACAAACCAGAGGAGATGAATGTGCTTTTGGAGTGAGCTGTCAGGGTTTGATTGTGTTGGCTGGTTTATTGCAGGGTTAGGAGTAGATGTAATGGAATGGGGATGCAATGTTTGTGTTTCAGCTCTGCTGAGAATTTCTGTTATGACGTCTGCCTGAAGCTGTCTGGCAGCTGCTGCTGGGCCTGCAGGACAGGGCCACCTCCTCTGTTTCCTGTGCTTCACATTCTGCCGTCTTTTGTATTTCTTCTCCAGACCTGCGCTGCACCGTCTCGTGTGGATTCCATCTTCCAAGGGAATATTCGACAAGATGCAGCAAATTATGACAATGACAGGCTGATACTGCAGGACGCACTGGAAATGCTGCTTCTGAATGCAAATGGTGTTTGTGATAACTGCTCTGGTGGAGGTCTGGGACTTGTTATATCCCCTCTCCACTGGTGTGCAATGGTGTCATCAGCCATGGTAGGAGGAGGTATTGTTGATTCCCCCAAGCAGTCAGCCCTTAACTCCCTGGTGGTCTGAAAACCATGGTGGAGCTGAAAACTGGTGCAAGATGAAGGCAGCACAAGATAGAAATTGGTCATGGCCCGTTTTAGGTTGACCGCATGCATTCCCAGTGGGAGGTCTGAGGATAACGTGAAATTGGTATTCAGGCCTCATGATCATTATTTGGGTGAACTTCCTGTGGAGATAGGGAAAATGGCAGAGGAGAATCCTTGGTGATTAAGGATGAAATCACTTCAATGACAAGCGAGGATATAACGAGAGGTAAGCAGGTAGTGGAGACGTTATGGGTGGAATTAAGAAATATAAAAGGATTTAAGATTGTAATGGGAGTTGTGTATCAGCCACCTGGTAGCAGCTGTGAAGTGCTAGATTGTATAAATACAGAGATTAGACAAGCGTGTAGTAAAGGGAGCGTGGTTTTAATGGGGGATTTTTTTTTATTCGTTTATGGGATGTGGGCGTCGCTGGCAAGGCCAGCACTTATTGCTCATCCCTAGTTGCCCTTGAGAAGGTGGTGGTGAGCCGCCTTCTTGAACCGCTGCAGTCCGTGTGGTGAAGGTACTCCCACAGTGCTGTTAGGGAGGGAGTTCCAGGATTTTGACCCAGCGACGATGAAGGATCGGCCATATCCTTCTAAGTCAGGATGGTGTGTGACTTGGAGGGGAACTTGGAGGTGGTGCTGTTCCCATGTGCCTGCTGCCCTTGTCCTTCTAGGTGGTGGAGGCCGCGGGTTTGGCAGGTGCTGCCGAAGAAGCCTTGGCAAGTTGCTGCAGTGCATCTTGTAGATGGAACACACTGCAGCCATGGTACGCCAGTGGTGGAGGGAGTGAATGTTTAAGGTGGTAGATGGGGTGCCAATCAAGCGGGCTGCTTTGTCCTGGATGGTGTCGAGCTTCTTGAGTGTTGTTGGAGCTGCACTCATCTAGGCAAGTGGAGAGCATTCCATCACACTCCTTACTTGTGCCTTGTAGATGGTGCAAAGGATTTGAGGAGTCAGGAGGTGAGACACTCGCCGCAAAATACACAGCCTCTGACCTGCTCTTGAAGACACAGTATTTATGTGGCTGGTCCAGTTAAGTTTCTGGTCTATGGTGACCCCCCAGGATGTTGATGGTGGGGGATTCGGTGATGGTAATACCGTTGAATATCAAGGGACGGTGGTTAGACTCTCGCTTGTTGGAAATAGTCATTGCCTGGCACTTCTGTGACGTGAATGTTACCTGCCACTTATCAGCCCAAGCCTGAACGTTGTCCAGGTCTTGTTGCATGCGGGCATGGACTGCTTCATTATCTGAGGAGTTTTTTAACTTTCATTTTATTTTTATTCATTCATGGGATGTGGGCGTTGCTGGCAAGGCCAGCATTTATTGCCCATCCCTAATTGCCCTGGAGAAGGTGGTGATGAGCTGCCTTCTTGAACCGCTGCAGTCCATGTGGTGAAGGTACTCGCACAGTGCTGTTAGGGAGGGAGTTCCAGGATTTTGACCCAGCGATGATGAAGGAACGCCGATATATTTCCAAATCAGGATGGTGTGTGACTTGATGGGGAACTTGGAGGTGGTGGTGTTCCCATGCACCTGCTTCTCTTACCCTTCTAGATGGAAGAGGTTGCGGGTTTAGGAGGTGCTGCCGAAGAAAGATATAGATTGGGATAAGCAGACATGCTCATATCAGAAAGGTAATTAATTTCTTGAGTGTGTCCAGGATAGTTTTCTGCAACAATATGCCCTAGAACCAACAAGAGGGCAAGCCATATTAGATTTAGTAATGAGTAATGAGCCAAATTTGGTTAACAGCCTAATGGTGTGTTAACCTTTATCTAATAGCGATCATAATATGATCGCGTTTAACATAATGTTTGAAAGGGAGAAACGTGAAATGGCTACTAAGATTCTAGATTTAGGTAAGGCTGACTTCAACAGGATGACTGTCCACAGTAAACTGGGCAAATCTGTTAATGGGTAAAATGACAGAAGATCAGTGGGAGGTGTTCAAAAAAGAATTTAATGTGATACAGAACCAGTTTATACCCCTAAGGGGCAAGAGCTCGACTTGCCAAAAAAAAAGCAGTCATGGACGACTAAAGAGGTAAGAGACAACATAAAACTAAAAGAAAAAGCTTACAAAAATGCAAAAAATAGCACAGATCCTGGCGAATGGGAAAGAAACAAAGAACAGCAAAGGGTCACAAAACCGATAATAAGAGCTACAAAAAGGGAATAGGAAAAAAAACTTACAAGGGATATCAAAATCAATACGAAGAATTTTTACAATTATATTTGGAAAAAGAGGGTGATCAGGAGCAATGTGGGCCCCTTAAAGACTGAAAGTGGTGATATTGTCAATGACAATAAGGAAATGGCGGACATGTTGAATAATTACTTTGCGTCAGTATTTACAGTAGAAGAGGATAGCATGCCGGAAATCCCAAAGAAACTAATATTGAATCAGGGACGGGGACTCACCAAAACTAAAGTAAGCAAAATAACAGGAACAAAGAAAATAATGGCACTAAAGAGTGATAAATCCCCAGGACCAGATGGTTTAAAGGAAGTAGGTGAGCACATTGCAGATGCTCTAACGATAATCTTCCAAAGTTCTCTCGATTCAGGAACCGTTCCTTTAGATTGGAAAATTGCGTACATCACTCCGCTATTTAAGAATGGTGAGAGAGGGAAACCAGGGAATTATAGACCAGTTAGCCTAACATCTGTTGTCGGAAAATTACTGGAGTCTATAATTAAGGACAGAATGACTGAAGACCTCAAATTTTCAGCTGATCAGAGAGAGCCAGCATGGATTTGTGAAAGGTGGGTCATGCCTGACAAACCTGATTGAATTTTTTGAAGAGGTGACTCAAGTAGTGGACAGGGGAATGTCTATGGATGTTATTTATATGGACTTCCAGAAGGCATTTGATAAAGTCCCTCATAAGAGACTGTTAACTAAAGTTGAAGTCCATGGAATTGAGGGCAAATTATTGATCTGGCTAGGAACTTGGCTGAGCAGCAGGAGACAGAGAGTAGGGATAATGGGCAGGTACTCAAATTGGCAGGATGTGACTAGTGGTGTCCCGTAGGGATCTGAGTTGGGGCCACAACTATTCACTGTATTTATTAATGACTTAGATGATGGCATAGAAAGTCACAAATCCAAGTTTGCCAATGACACAAAGATAGGCAGCATTGTAGGCAAATGTGTGTAGGGTGTTTTTGCATGCCCCGTGTTTCTATGACTCTCCCTTGAGTTGACCTGTGCCTCAAAAACTCCCCGGTTTGGGTTGTTTCCCTTGGACGGCAGGAGCTTTTGCCAATAGTCCCTGCCTAGCCCGTCGATTAGCGGGTAATCCCACACAGAGAGAGAGACCAAGGCCAGATAGGTCTTCTCCTTTGCCCGATGTGCAGCGTCCCCAGCGGGATTACTGTGTAACCCGGCCGTGACCGGATGCCACCTGGTTGGTCTTCCGAATTATACCGCGAACCACAAGCCCACAGCCCCCAAGTTCGGACCCAAGGAGTTACTATGGACAGATTATAAATGATTCAGACAAAACGAAACGGTTCAGGTTGGTCAAAGATCGATTCCTTTATTACACTCACAAAACGACAACCCCTACTCCTCTCGCTTACGGCATAACGAGTAGGTGACCGTGGACACTAGCTTATAACCTTAGACTAAAATACCCACCCTGTTGGTTACGCCTGAACCAACCCCTTCCCAGAATCTAAGCCTAGATAATGGAAAAACCCTTCTAACTAAACCCCTCTCCCGGTTTGGTCAGAACCCACACTTGGAAGCCTCCTCACACACACACACGTGTTAGCCTGCGTCTTAGACGCTGCAGTTCCTCAGCAGCAAAACACATGGGTGGTCCTGGGGATTTCTAGAGGTGTATGCTGGATATAATTACCAGCCCTTGTCGTTGATTCACGCGATCCCGGCTCCGTTCGACTCCAGAGACAAAACTGTGCCTAACAGAGGCATGTGATGAGGCCTAGAGAGTTACGTTCAGGCGGTACGGCGAGGCACTCACTTCGGGCATTCCTGGAGAGTTGACGGACGCGTAGCTACGCGGAGAACCCCTTACAGATGATAGAGGAAGCAAGCCCTGAATCCCCAAAGTTCAGCATATTTATATCCTGTATAATACACAAAACTGGCTGGGCGATTCCTGGTTACCATGGTCGCAGAGATGCTAGTTGATTTTCCTGGTGACATCTCTGTCCTGGATTGGTCATCTTGATGAAAACAATGGTAGGCCATTACTGTAGATGAGCAGTTCTTGAAGTGCTAACTGTTTGTTAAGTTCTTGACTGCTCCTTCATTAAAAGAGTCCAGAGGTGTTACTTTTGGCCTGCAAACCTCATTGTCCATCCAGATATCCCGGCTCCATGGACAAAAGGTGTTTTTCCACAACTCACAAGTTCGAATATGAAAAGGCTCCTGGCTTTCATGACGTCAGCATTGAGACTGGTCTCATGGCAACCCAAAAGACAGACAGTTCCTGCTATCTTCACAGAAACCATCAGTCAGTCCTTTTAAAGTCCAAAAATCCAAACTCCATTTTGAAACGCAGCCCAAGTGCGTCTCCATTTTAAAAGTCCAACAATCCTTGAGGCACCTGCACCCACTGATGTTGGCATCGGCCAAACCCTACATGTGAGGTCATTCACTTTGGACCTAAAAAGGATAGAACAGGGTACTTTCTAAATGGCAAAAAGCTAGAAACAGTGGATGTCCAAAGAGACTTGGGGGTTCAGGTACATAGATCATTAAAATGTCATCAACAGGTACAGAAAATAATCAAAAAGGCTAATGAAATGCTAACCTTTATATCTTGAGGACTAGAGTACAAGGGGGCAGAAGTTATGCTGCAGCTATACAAAGCCTGGTTAGACCACACCTGGAGCACTGTGAGCAGTTCTGGGCACCACACCTTAGGAAGGATATATTGGCCTTGGAGGGAGTGCAGCGTAGGTTTACCAGAATGATACCCGGACTTCAAAGGTTAAGTTACGAGGTGAGATTACACAAATTAGGGTTGTATTCCCTGAAATTTAGAAGGTTAAGGGGTGATCTGATCGAAGTTTTCAGGATATTAAGGGGAACAGATAGGGTAGATAGAGAGAAACTATTTCCGCTGGTTGGGGATTCTGGGACTAGGCGGCATAGTCTAAAAATTAGAGCCAGACCTTTCAGGAGTGAAATTAGGAAACACTTTGACACACAAAGGCTGGTAGAAGTTTGGAACTCTCTTCCACAAATGGCAATTGATGCTAGATAAATTTTCAATCTGAGATTGATAGCTTTCTGTTAACCAAAGGTATTAAGGGATATGGACCAAAGGCGGGTGTATGGAGTTAGATCGCAGATCAGCCATGATCTCATTGAATGGTGGAACAGGCTCAAGGGGCTGAATGGCCTCCTCCTGTTCCTATGTTCCTGAGGAGGCGTGACAGATGCAGGCAGCTTGCTCAAATAATGCTAATGGCCCTTTTCTAAAGATGAATGTCGAGCCGCTTGTCTTGGCAGCAGCAGCCTGAAGGTAATTCCCGGGAGGAGAGGGTTGGAGCAGTAATGGGGGGGGGGGGGGGCTATCATAAGTGCTGTAAAATCAAGGGAGCAGGGGTGGGCGGGCAGTTCAAATTGCCTGGGGGTCTTACCCACTGATGTGCTGCACCTTTCCCAATGTCTTCCATTTTAACCTGCTCTTCTTCGTAGACAGGAAGAACCTGCTGGAAACCAATGGGGTCCTTCCTTAAATATGCAGATCGGGTACCAATGGGGTCAACGAGCCCCAACTGCTATTGTAACCAGTGGCCTGAGCGGGGAAGCAGTTGTGGCATTTGTAATGTGTAAATGTGTTGACTATTTCTTACTTTCCTTGTGTGGCCACAAGGAGTTTAGGCCTCCCCAGCCCCAGACTTCCCCCACCCCCACCTTCGGATTACGTGGCCCTCCTGAAATCCCCTCACTGCAACTTACCGAAGTACCGGGGACCGTTGATGTGGAATAAGCTGTTGGAAAGTATAGCAACACTTGGAGTTCATGGTGAAGATCGAGTTAAGTGTCGTCAGTGTACATGTAAGAGCTGATCTCTCTGCTGGTGGATGATGTCACTGAGGGTTAGTACACAATGATGAATAGGAAAGGGGCCAAGGATGGGCTCTGTGGTGCACCAGAGGTGACAGTGAAAGCACAGCAGAAGAAACTGAGAAGTTGTCGTGAGAAAGCCGAGCCACAAGAGAATAATGTCAAGGAGATGGACCGTGGAGGAGAGGCTGTGGAAGAGAATGAGGTGGAGGAGAGGCTGTGGACGAGAATGAGGTGGAGGAGAGGCTGTGGAAAAGAATAATGTCAAGGAGATGGACCGTGGAGGAGAGGCTGTGGAAGAGAATGAGGTGGAGGAGAGGCTGTGGAAGAGAATGAGGTGGAGGAGAGGCTGTGGAAGAGAATGAGGTGGAGGAGAGGCTGTGGAAGAGAATGAGGTGGAGGAGAGGCTGTGGAAGAGAATGAGGTGGAGGAGAGGCTGTGGAAGAGAATGAGGTGGAGGAGAGGCTGTGGAAGAGAATGAGGTGGAGGAGAGGCTGTGGAAGAGAATGAGGTGGAGGAGAGGCTGTGGAAGAGAATGAGGTGGAGGAGAGGCTGTGGAAGAGAATGAGGTGGAGGAGAGGCTGTGGAAGAGAATGAGGTGGAGGAGAGGCTGTGGAAGAGAATGAGGTGGAGGAGAGGCTGTGGAAGAGAATGAGGTGGAGGAGAGGCTGTGGAAGAGAATGAGGTGGAGGAGAGGTTGTGGAAGAGAATGAGGTGGTCAACAGTATCAAAGATGGCAGAGTGGCCAAGGAGAGAGAGTCTACCACGATTACACAAGATGCTACTGGTGGCTTTGATCAGTGCAAACTCAGTGCCGTGAGGATATGGAGACCAGGCTGGAGGGCTCAAACAAGGAGTGGTGAGTGTATAGTTTAGCATAATGATGCAGTCAAAGACTGCCCAGCCGTTAAAATTGGATGGCAGGAAGCCAACGCCAGGGACCCAGGGGAACACAAGGTAAGTGCTCTGAGAGGAGGCGAAGCCCAGAGCAGGGGAAGCCCAAGGTTTACTTGTGGGATTTGAAGGAGCACTCCTGTTCCTCCTGACCCACAAAGAAACCTGTCAAAAAATAATGAACGTTCGCCTTGCTTAGCCTCTTCTGGCTGTGGCTGCTGTTGCCCCACTGCTCCACCACTCAGGTCTCAAGTTAAAATGGTACACTGCCTGTGGCTGTGAAGGCCACTGTGGCCCTGAATTTTTATGCATCAAGCTCCTTCCAACATCCAGCGGGTAACACCAGTAGCATCGCTCAGTTTGCTGTGCACACTGCAATCAAGGAGGTCACAGATGCACTTTTTGTTCGGTGCCAGAAATTCATCACCTTCCCAACGGAGGCCGCCAAGCAGGAAGAGAGATAGCAGTGGGCTTTGCAAGGATTTCCTCAGTAGCAGGGATTCAATGACTGCACCCACGTGGCCCTGCATGCTCCCATACAAGACCAAGGGGATAAGGGCTGGCCCCTGAACATCTGGCTCATGACTCCTGTCAGGAACCCGGCCACAGACGCACAGTGTGCATACAATGAGAGTCACGGCAGAAACCAGGGCTCTCATGGAGCAGACCTTCGAGCTCCTTAAGCAGAGGTTCTGATGACTCGATAGATCTGGAGGCATGCTTCATAGAAACATATAGAAACATAGAAGATAGGAGCAGGAGTAGGCCATTCGCCCCCTTGAACCTGCTCCGCCATTTAATGAGATCATGGCTGATCATCCAAATTCAGTACCCTGTCCCTGCTTTCTCCCCATATCCCTTGATCCCTTTAGCCTTAAGAAATATATCTAACTCCTTCTTGAATATATTTAATGATTTGGCCTCAACTGCCTTCTGTGGTAGAGAATTCCACAGGTTCACCACTCTCTGGGTGAAGAAATTCCTCCTCATCTCAGTCCTAAAAGGCTTACCCCTTATCCTTAGACTGTGACCCCTGGTTCTGGACTCCCCCGCCATTGGGAACATCCTTCCTGCATCTAGTCTGTCTAGTCCTGTTAGAATATTATAAGTTTCAATGAGATCCCCTCTCATTCTTCTAAACTCCAGCGAATATAAGCCCAATCGACCCAATCTCTCCTCATACGTCATTCCTGCCATCCCAGGTATCAGTCTGGTGAATCTTCGCTGCACTCCCTCCATGGCAAGAACATCCTTCCTCAGATAAGGCGACCAAAACTGCACACAGTACTCAAGGTGTGGTCTCACCAAGGCCCTGTACAACTGCAGCAAGACATCCTTGCTCCTGTACTCGAATCCTCTCGCTATGAAGGCCAACATACCATTTGCCTTCTTAACCGCCTGCTGCACCTGCATGCTTACCTTCAATACAGCTTGGAGCGAGTGTTAAGATTTGTCATTGTGTGTCACAACCTCGCCTTGGAGCGGGGCAAGCATTGGAGCCGCAAGAGGATGGAGAAGTTGAGGAAGAACAGGAAGAAGTGGATCAGGAAGCTGAGACTGAAAAGGAAGAGCAAAGTTCATTATTGCTGCCAGCTGCCGGAGCTCTCAGGCAGCAACTCATTGATGAGAGATTTGTATGAATGTTCCCTCCCCTCCCCAATGCACCAATAGTCCGCACAACTATCACCTGAATGCCCTCATATAGTCCAACTTCATGGGTGTTGCATTTACATGACCAAGAATATCAAGATCAAAAGCAATCCAAGAAAAAAAATGTTTACTATACCAAGATACTCTTAATTTTACAATTGCTTATACTGAATATAGAGAACTTAAAATCATCTATTGCCTGTCTTGTGTGCTTAGTTACTTATTCTGGTGCTCCTCTTAAATGGAGGCAGGAAAATCATGACAAAATGAGTCCCCTTGTGACTATTTGTGCTATATCTTCCTCTTACGCGTGCTTCTACGTGATGGTTCCCTGTGGATTGAGTAGATGTAGAGGCACCTTTGCTCACTTCTATGCTGCGCCTGCTTAGAAGTCTTTGGCGGACGTCCTCTGGGTTTGGGAGCCTGGGAGGCAATTGAATGAAAATTTCAAAACCAGAGCTGATTCAGCCATCAGCGGTTCCAGACCGTGCCCATCATGCAACCCGACTCCAAGCCACCTCCTGAAATAAAATCGCGGCCTATTTGTCCATTCTGGTAGACAAATGGAATATCTATAGTTAAGCACATTGGGCCAGAGTTTGCAGTATAAATAATGGTGAGGCTAACAACGCTCACCTGTATTTACATAGAAATCGGACAGGAACTTCCGACGACTGTACATGCGCTGTTAAACGTGGAAACCCAGAAGTTGCTGTCTGGGATGCGCTGCTCCGCCAAAAGCTGCGCTGTAATGGTATCGCGCTGTCTGTCACACCATTCAAATACATTGAATGGTGTAAAGATGCTGTACTTACCTCAGAGATAGCAACTAAACTCGCATGAAAACGTTTGGGCTTGTCCATTCCAGTGTAAGTACCCTTTTTAACAGTGTGGTAAGTTTTAATTACTGCCAAACAACCTCTCTCGTACTGAAAATTAATTGTAACAAGTGTGGAGTCTCATTCCTTCAGATTTTAATTATTGTTGGAGATTTAAAAAAATAAAATTTAAATAATTAAAAAAAATCTTTTTCTGTCTCTTAATCCCATCTTTATTTTCCTCTCTTTCTGTACATAATTTGACATTTAATTTAATATTCCAACAGACACTTCCTGGTTCAGAATCTGCGCTGCTCATTAACAATTCTTCAATCTGATTGGTTAAGGCGCTACACAGTTGCTTGCCCTGTTCACACAGGTCCCAGATGCTCTGTAGAGGGCGACGCGCTGTTTTGGTTCTCTAGTTTACAGTAATTTCCAGTGCAAAATCCCACTAAAAGTCCGTGGGCAAGTGCAAATGCAATGAACGGCTGGCACCGTTTGTTTGCTTCTCTCTTCTCTCTTAGAGTAAGATCTGGCCCAATATGTCATATCAAGCACACACAGTTTGATTAAATCCAAGGCACACAATCTTTCCCACTTGAATAATGAATCTTCCACAAAAGTGACACAAGAGTGTAGCAAATTTCCAATGTAGCATGCACCTAGCGATCAATCTAGTGAGGGCAACCATGGGAAATGCATACTAAATATCCATCGGATTAGCCTAGCTGACTGTTAGTGATACCCCTGAGAAACATGTCTTACAGTTCCAAACACTGCACTACTCTGACTTACTGCTGCAGCTCAGTTTAATTACAAAATCAATCAGTTGGTACTATTTCATTGCGTTGAACAAATCAAAGCAAAGGTTTGTAGTCACATCTTTAAGCCCTCTCAATAAAGTGTGTGAGGCATTTCAGTGTTAAACCACACTAGGGAAACAATTGCTCTAGTTATCCTGTATAGTGATAATGTAAAGGCATTCCAAAAGAGCATGTTCACGATTTTGCTACACCTAACACCGAGACCAAATGTTCCTCAGTGTGCATACAATTCTATCATGAAACATACTGTTATATTATCATGATATGTCAGCGAGTCTGGATTGTAAGGAGTGATAATTCATGTTGGGACTATTGTAAGGAAGAGAAGCCCTTTTTGACACAATTTTCAAGCTGGACATTTAACCTGCTGAGCTGTGGCAAAGCAGCGAAACCAGATGGTGCTATCAAGAAGAAACAAAGACAATGGCCCAGAAATTGGAGTTCGATGGTTGCCGCGGGGGTAAGGATCCCCCGCGATATCGCACTCCGCGCCGACCTTTATGGTTTTGGCCCACACGAACTTCAGTTCATGGGCCTCTCCCTGGTGCCGGCGCGCAGTGTGTGCATGTCCCAGAGGCGCAGTTAGTTCGATGAGACCTATGGGATCATGTGATTCAGTTAGAGCCAATGGCAGTACACCATCTTTCATTCATAGTTTTGACAGCAAGTGCTGTCAAAACTATGAATACAACAAGCCCCCAAAAGAACAGCTAAACCTCAATTAAATTAAAAAAAAGCCATCACATTAATAAAATAACTATAGTTAAATAAATGAACCACTTTAAACAAAAATTTAAATTTTTGAAAAAATTTAAATTCTTTTTAAAAGTTATAAAAATAAACTCACCTTTCTTTAAAGTCTCTAAAAAAGATAAACCTGTTGAAAAAAATTTAAAATAATACTTAATTAACTACTTACCTTGTTAAAAGGGGGTCTTACGCCTGCTTTCTTTATGTGTAAAATCTTAAACACTTACCTACGTGTTCAAACCTGAAAAAAAACCTAAGTGCGCTGCGTGCGCACAACCTGTAGTGCGCACGTGGTTCACTAAGGAACCGCCCGCCCCCTTCGCAATACCCGAAGTGCCGGTTTCCCACGCATGCGCAGTGCATGCTGGAAACCGGCACTTCGGGACCTAATACGGGAGAGTACACAGTGCGTACTCTCCCGTATTAGGTCTAATTTTCGGGCCATTGTGTAGCTAAAGGAGACATCTGTGTAAACAATGAGGGATTAGGCCTTGACAAGATAACACAGACTCAATGGGCCTCTTCAATAAACAATCCTTATCAGCAAGTTTGCCAGCTAGACGGTTGAGATTTGCGTGAGCTATCCAGCCAATCAACTGTTACTGTGGTCATCACATGATGGAAATTTTTTACTGAAAGGAGGTTTAAGTAAGATGGATAGTATCATGCGGGCTTTAACTTTAAGTTTTAAACAAAAACTGCAATATATTATTAGTTATCATGACCTAAGGCTATCATCGATATGTCAATGAGGCCTTGGCGGTGTAACATCCTGTCCACCATTGAAAGGAAAAGATATAACAGAAGCTGTTAAGGTAACTTTGTTACTGCAGTCGAGGGGTCGGAAGGAGAGCTGCAGTGAACAAGGAGGGAACCCGACCGATCGTCAGAAGGAGAGATCTGCAATCAACAGGAGCTGGCCACTTCGGGGTGAGTGTATGACAATTTACTTAGAACATATTTGGGCATTGTATTGCTAGAGCATCTTTATTGCTAAGAGTAGAGTAAGAACGGCATTGTATTGCCAGGTAGACTAAGAAGGGCATTGTATTGCCAGGTAGACTAAGAAGGGCATTGTATTGCCAGGTAGACTAAGAAGGGCATTGTATTGCCAGGTAGACTAAGAAGGGCATTGTATTGCCAGGTAGACTATGAAGGGCATTGTATTGCCAGGTAGACATCTCTAACTTTTTCCTGTTCTGACGAAGGGTCATCGACCTGAAACATTAACTCTGTTTCATTCTCCATGGATGCTACCTGAGCTGCTGAGTATTTCCAGCATTTTCTGTTTTTATTTCAGACTTCCAGCATCCGCAGTATTTTGCTTTTGTACCTTGATCCTCTCCTTCCCCAGGATCCCCCACAACCCCTCCTCACTCACCTTGCCAAGGACGGTTTTGGTGTGTCCCCGGCGGCAGTCACGTCATCTCCGCTGGCTTAGGCGGGACTCGGTGTTAGACATTGAATAGTTAAAATCTCCCGGACTCACACTTCAGGCAGCCAGATGGATTGCCGTCACTCCGCCACCCCACCCCACCCCTGAGTTAAAATCACGGCTTCTGTCTTTCCGAATGAGTCAGTTGTTACCTAAGGTTTCCTCTTGTCCAGGCCAAATGAAGCTGTCAGTTTCGAACATCTCTATCTCTCTCTCTGTAGCTCAGGCAATTCAAGTTGATCTCAATACTATGGGGTAGAAATTATTTTGTATCCCGCCCAATTTCTGGGGACAAAATCAGGGTTAGGGCGACCAATTTTGGGTAGCGATGTACAGTTTCCAACCCCCTCCCCCCCCCACCCCAGAAGTGTGCCGGATGTCAAAATGATAGCCAGCAACTTCCAAATGCCTGGGGTGCCCACCTAAAACAGGCATTAGCCCCCTTCAACCAGGGGCTTAACGCTTGTTTCAAAATCCCAATGCCAAATTGGGCAAAAGCGGCGCATGCTCCGATCAATTCTATGGCGAATGAACTGGTGATCCTCCTGGCTCCACAACACTACTGCGGGTTGCTGGTAGCCCATTCGCCACCCCTCTTGTGCACCATTCCCACAGCTCCCTTCCCCCACCAACCCCGTCCCAGAACCTACCAGCAGGCAGTTGCTGGTGTTACAGCCGGCCAAAATTGGTGACCAACAAATGGGTGAGCTGCATCAGGACAACTAATTGCCGTCTGCAGCTCACTGGTGTAGGGGGTGGTGTGGTAGGGTCAGTTTCACCTCTGACTCAGTGAGCAGTTCGAATCGCTCCCACGTCCCTGGTTCTAGACCTTGGACTTATTTGGGGGTTGTGAACAAAGGTGCAGTAGACAACAGGTTCTGATGAAAGAATTTTGACTTCATTAAAAGAAAAAGGTAACAAACTTAAAGCACACTTAATACTTAAACACAGGTTGGGGAACACACGGTACAGGCGAGGGAGAATGACAATATATAAAAACCCTTATCCCTCCCAATCCCACTGTCTAGCTAGGTTTCAATTTCAAAAGATCAGGGATAATGCTCACCAATGACAGTTCTTGACAGTTGAGGTATTTCGCGATTTCGGGGTTCACTGAGGTTTTTGATTGTTGGGACCTGCCGTACCCCGGACGTGGTGGAAGACTCCAGCTGCACTCCAGGTCAGTTTGGGTTTGTCCGCAGATGCGGTGAGGTGCGTTTTGGATTCTATCAGGTGAGTACCCGATTTTTCTCCCTTAGAGGTAGGGTTTAGAGTTTTTTAAGGGAAAATCTTACCCAGGGGTAAGTCAGGAATAGTTTGTAGAGTGTAAACTTGCGTGTCTTCGGTTTTTTCCTGGTGTTGGTCTGGTTTTTGGTCGTGGTTGCCTGGTGGTTGGTTGTTGCGCGGGGCCTTGGTTTCCGTGGGACTTTTGAGTGTCGGTTCACCTCGTGGAGCCCTTGGTGGCACTGGTTGTTAGTTTGTTGCGTTGGAGGCCTGTCGGGGCGGTACCTCCTGGAGCTGGACCGTGGATTGAGTGATGCTGACTCACTCCCAGCTTCCAGTGGCCTTGGCTAGTACTTACTAGAGCTGGACCATATGTTGAGCGATGCCGACTCGCTCCCAGCTCGTGGTCTCAGTACTAGCCCTTGCCTGGTCTTGTCTGTCCTTGCCTCCGATCTCGCCTCGGGTCTGCCTCGTGGCCTTGCTGCTTCTCTCCTCCTCCTGCTCGTGTCGTGTGGCCCTCTGTAGTGGTGAGTAACTTGCTGTGTCTTGCTGGAACTAACTTTCTTGGGGGATTAGGCCTTATTATACTGTTCAGGCCCTTTGTCTTTTTCGCGCCAAAACCCCTTTACTAAATCGGTTTCGTGTTGAAGTGATTTAGGTTTCAGTTGAGGCCTTTCATTCCATTGTCTTAGGTTTTGGCGGGCTCGTTAAGTTTTGATGATTTTAACTTGGTGTTAATTTGTCCTGATGGCTTCCGATGTCTCCCATTTAGGCAGGGCTTTTATCTACGCGCCAAATCTCGTCCCTTTTGTCTTAGGTTTTTGGCGGGCTTGTTAATCTGTCCCTGTAGATACTTGGCTGATTGGTTTTTGATGGGGTAATGGGTGTACTGGATGTTTTATTGTTTTCAGGCTTCTAGCATCCTGTTTGGGCCTGGGGATTTCAAAAGGGGTCTTGGATTATTCATATTTGGATGTGTATGTGAGGTTTTGGGTGAGGCTCTTCCTCCCTGGTTGGATTGCAGTGCAAACAATTCCCAGACAGCTTGACTGGGCCCCAATAACCGAAAGCTGTCCACTGCCTCGCCACACCCCTCCGCAGCCTGTCTTGTGTCTGTGAAAGGTGTTTTTCCCAACAGTAATATCCAAAAGTCATTTTCCTCAGGGTTTTTTTCTTCCCTGGTCGTTAAGAATGTCCAAAACTGAGGTTTTTACCTCAAATCACTTCACTCAGGTCCCATCATCCCAAATTTAGATGAAAAATCCAAAAATCACCCCCTTCAGGGTTCTGTTCGAGTTTCTGGGGGATTTTGCGAAGCCGACACCGGATTTGGCACTGAGCCTCATGCCAGCACGGACTGGCGTGCGGAACAATCGCACTGCTGACGCCACTCATTTCTAGCCATTTTCTCATTGCTGAGGACTTGAGAAGGATCAGTGAAGACAAACCAGATGTCATCTGAATATGCAGGCATTCTTTGTCAGGTCTTTGCTTGGCTGATCAGGTGCTGTCGGGGAGAGAAGAACATGGGATGGAGGTTAAAATGTGATGGGTGCATTGGGTGCTGAGTGTAAGGGAAAGTGGGATAAGCAAGTTTGTGAATTAGTTTCTGAATTGTTGATTGTTTTGTTTATTTTGTGCGAAATTTGTATTTTCAATGGTGTGTAGTAAGATGGGTGGTAAGCTGCAATGGTAGTTGTATATCAGATTTTTTTATATTGTACTGTGATTGAGCCGCCAGGCCAAATGATCCAATTGCCTTTCAGACCAGTCTAGTTCAAAGATCATTCCCTACAGAGATCTACCAGTACAACGTGTTCCATGACTACCTGGCCATCCATTCCGTATGTCACAGTTCTTCCAAGTATTTTTCCATCGGTCAACAAGGCTGAGGGGAGATCGCTGAAGGGCTTTGGCGACGGTTCAAAATGGCCTTCTAGATTTGGGACGGGTTGGTGGTAGGTTGTTCAAGTAGGCCCGGATTGGCATGTCTTTGCTGGTGTAGCAGTTGTATTCTCTGGAGACTGCATATTCACAGTGTAAATGTGATGGTGCGATGTTTGCAAGCACGGGCAGCCAAGGTGTTGGTGTCGATAAAAGCATACCAGTGATAATTCTCACAGTAGAATTCAGTTGCACATCAACGGATTTGACATGCAGACTCGATAGCCATGCCGGAGAGCAGTACTCCGCTGTAGAGTACATCAGGGCGAGTGCTGCTGTACGGAGGGTTTGAGCGTCTGCTCCCCATGTGGATCCGGCGAGTTCCTGGATCAAGTTGACTCTACTCTTTAGTTTCTTCTCAAGGTTCTGGAGATGTTGTCTATACGACAGGGTGCGATCGAGTGTGACTCCTAAATAGGAGGGTTTTTTGGCATGGTTTACCTCTGCACCGCAAAAGGAGACTTTCAAAGCTTGGTTTGCCTGATGGGTGTTGAGGTGGAATGTCGAGGTGACCGGTCTTTTGCGGGTTTGGCCGAAGTCGCCATCGGCGGAGGTAGGCCTCCATCCTCTGTAAATCACTGGTCAGGAGCTCCTCGGTGATGGACAGATTCTTGTTTTGCGTGGCCAGGGCAATGTCATCAATGCTTGGAAGAACTATGAAATACGGAATAGATTCCTTATAGAGAACCCCACAGTACAATCTGACTAATCAAACCTTCCTCGCAAACAGTGGACAACCATCAACCGCCTCAGAACCGGTCATGGTAGATGCTGCCACCTTCTCCATAGATGGAAGATTAAAGCATCCCCATCATGTGACTGTGGAGCTCCTAATCAGACCCTGGAGCACATCATTGAGCTCTGCCCACAGAGGAAATTCACAGGCAGCCTACAAGATATCCATGCTGTTACACCAGAAGCTTTGGCCTGGATATCTGACTCAGATACTGACATCTGATTTCCTTTCCTACTATCATACGAAAGAAGAAGAAGCCTACCTGGCTACTTTGTGCACTTACGGACATTGGAATTTTAGACTCTCAGGGCCCTACACAAAACTGCTGTAATTCCAGCATGCTCGCTGTTAGAGAAACCTCCTGGTTTTATATCGATTTTGGTTCAATGGTCCCGATTTTGCGGTAAGAATAATGGTGAGACTATCAGTGCTCACCGTTATTAAGGATTAAATCAGATAGCAACTTCCGGTGTCCCCACATGCGCAGTTAAACACAGAAATTCATGCTTCTTCTGCTCTTCCAGAGGCTTCGCTCTAACAATACCTCACTAAGAGACTCGCCATTCAAACACATGAAGGGTGTGAAGTTGCGTTACTTACACACTAGATACACACTAAACACACCAGAAAAGGTTAGGGCTTGTCCATTCAAGTGGAAGCACCACCACTTTCCTGCACTATCCCCATATCCCCTGATTCCCTGAACATCCAAAAATCTATCGAACTCTGTCTTGAATATACTCAATGTCTGAGCATCCACAGAATTCCAAAGATTCACTCTCAGTCTCCTCATCTCAGTCCTAACTGGCCAACCCCTTATTCTGAGACTGTGACCCCTGGTTCTGGATTCCCCAGCCTCCGTGCATCTACCCTGTCAAGCCTGTTAAGAATTTTATATGATTCAATGAGATCACCTCTCATTCTTCTAAGCTCTCGGGAACACAGGCCTAGTCTACTCAATCTCTCCTCATAGGACAATCCCCCCATCCCAGGAATCAGTTGAGTGAACCTTTGTTGCACTCCCTCTATGGCAAGTATATCCTTCCTTAGGTAGTGTTCCCTCCCAGTCGGGGAACACTTCAGCAGTCAAGGACATTCAGCCTCGGATCTGCGGGTAAGCGTTCTCCAAGGCGGCCTTAGAAACACACGACAATGCAAAATCATCGAGCAGAAACTGATAGCCAAGTTCCGCACTCATGAGGATGGCCTCAACCGGGATCTTGGGTTTATGTCATGATACATGACGTGATCCAGACTCGAGTCGTCGTTGGCTTGTTCACAGATGTGATTCCCAGTAAAAAAGTAAAAATTTTAAAGTTTATCGTTTCCCATAATGACTGCGGCTTTTGACACATTGGACCCCCTGTGACTCCACCTCATTGTCTCAGTTGTATCTTGCTATGTCTTTGATGTGGTACCTTCCTGGCTGACCTGATTGCCTTTTGTCACACCTCGGCAGATAAACAGTCAGGATGATTTAAATGTAGTCATCTGCCATTGTAAGTTACACATGCATTGTTCTCTATCTATATATGCTTTGTCGAGTCTGTATTTCTTTACTTCACCTGAGGAAGGGGCCACGTAAGCTCCGAAAGCTTGTGATTTCAAATAAAACTGTTGGACTATAACCTGGTGTTGTGCGACTTCTCATTTTCTTCCTTAGGTAAGGAGACCATAAAATGTACACAATACTCCAGGTGTGGTCTCACCAATGCCCTATATAATTGCAGTAAGACTTTTTTACTCTTATACTTCAATTCCTTTGTAATAAAGCCAACATGCCATTTGCTTTCCTAATTGCTTGCTGTACCTGCATGTTAACTTTCTGTGATTTATTTACAAGGACACCCAGGTCCCTCTGAACACCAAAAATTCCCAATCTCTCACCATTTAAAAAATACTCTGTTTTTCTATTTTTCCTACCAAAGTTAATAGCTTAACACTTCTCCACATTATATTCCATTTACCATGTTCTTGCCCACTCACTTAGCCTCTTTGCATCCTCCTCACAACTTACATTCCCACCTAGCTTTGTATCATCAGCAAACTTGGATACATTACACTCGGTCCCCTCATCCAAATCATTAATATAGATTGTAAATAGCTGAGGCCCAAGCACTGATCCTTGCGGTACTCCACCAGTTACAGTCTGCCAACTGGAAAATGACCCGTTTATTCCTACTCTCTGTTTTCTGTCCGTTAACCAATCCTTAATCCATGCTAGTATATTATCCCTAATCCCATGAGGCCTACTTTTGTTTAACAACCACTTGTGTTGCACCTTATCAAATGCTTTTTTAAAATCCAAATACACCACATCCACTGGTTCCCCTTAACCTAAACTGCTACTTACAACCCCAAAATACTCCAACATATTTGTCAAATATGATTTCCCTTTCCTAAAAAGCTTGCAGGGAACATAAAAACTGACTGTAAAAGCTTCTACAGATATGTGAAGAGAAAAAGATTGGTGAAGTCAAGCGTAGGTCCCTTGCAGTCAGAATCAGGGGAATTTATAATGGGGAACAAAGAAATGGCCGACCAATTAAATACATATTTTGGTTCTGTCTTCACAAAGGAGGACACAAATAAACTCCCAGAGATGTCGGGGAACATAGGGTCTAATGAGAGGGAGGAATTGAATGAAATCAGTATTTGTAGGGAAATGGTGTTAGGGAAATTGATGGGATTGAAGGCCGATAAATCCCCAGGGCCTGATAATCTACATCCTAGGGTACTTAAGGAAGTGGCCCTAGAAATAGTAGATGCATTGCTGGTCATCTTTCAAAATTATATAGACTCTGGAACAGTTCCCATGGATTGGAGGGTAGCTAATGTAACCCCACTATTTAAAAAAGGTGGTAGAGAAAAAACGGGGAATTATAGCTTGACATCGGTAGTGGGCAAAATGCTGGAGTCCATTATAAAACATGTAATAGCAGAGCACTTGGAAAACAGTGACAGGATCGGACAAAGTCAATATGGATTTACAAAAGGTAAATCATGCCTGACTAATCTACTGGAAATTTTTGAGGATGTAACTGATAAAATAGATAAGGGAGAACCAGTGGGTGTGGTGTATTTGGGCTTTCAGAAGGCTTTCGATAAGGTCCTGCATAAGAGATTAGCGTGTAAAGTTAAAGCACACGGGATTGGGGGTGAGGTACTGATTTGGATAGAGAACTGGTTGGCAGACAGGAAGCAAAGAGTTGGAATAAATGGGTCTTTTTCCGAGTGGCAGGCAGCGACTAGTGGGGTACCGCAGGGATCAGTGCTAGGACCCCAGCTATTCACAATATATATAAATGATCTAGACGAGGGAACTAGATGTAATATCTCCAAGTTTGCAGACGACACAAAGCTGGGTGGGCGTGTGTGCTGTGAGGAGGATGCAGAGAAACTCCAGTATGATTTGGACAGGTTGGGTGATTGGGCAAATGCATGGCAGATGCAGTATAATGTGGATAAATGCAAGGTTATCCACTTTGGTGGCAAAAACAGGAAGACAGATTATTATCTGAACGATGTAAAGTTTCGCAATTATCGCGATTCAAAATAACAAGATAGAAGCAGATTCGTTTGATCAGTTTATTTAAACGAAATGCTGTCATGATTAAAAAGGACACAGAAGCCTGTAAAATGGCCACCGCGCATCGTGGCAGAAGCTTCCAGAATTACAGTGGGCAGACAAGATGGCGTTCGAATAAACATTTCAATATAAGACGGGATCATACTCGATAAGCACTGATAAAGACAGGATGCAACCTGTTTGCATTTGTGACAATAGCAAAAGATATGAGTGCTGGAATCGTTTTCCATGCACAAGTAAGGACCATTGTATTGGGCAATCGAAGGCCCATCCAGACACATCAATACACAAATACCCCCACGGCTCTACAATGAGAGAGCCATTCTCGGGTGATTAAACAAGTATTCGGGGGCCCCCAAAACCAGTCAGGGAGACGATTCATACGATCCTGGCTGGGCCAACAATGGGGAAAACATTAACGGGTAGTTGGCCAGTCTCAGGTGCTACCGAAACCCGTTAAAGACAAGAATCACCCCATGCTGGGAGTTTTGAGCGCCAATATTTCACGAAGGACAAACATTAAGATTTGGGCGGGAGATAAGGGAACACAGCACTATAACTATAGTGAACAAATGTCCATCGCTCTCTTATTCGCTTGATTCGTGCTCTTATCTCTGCGGACTCTTGACTCGGGCTGAACTTTTATTCTCCTATTCTGATCCTCGGGCATCGCTCTGCTGGACGAGCAGCCTTCTGTGTTCTCTCTGGACTCTGTTGACTCTGGACTTTAGCCGCACTGGACGGTTATTCGATGTTGGGTGGGGCTCAATTGGAACGAGTCGCCTCGACGAAGGCCAGTGACCGGGTGCACCATCCCGAGAGTCGGTAAACGGTGTTTGGACCCGAAGGCCCAACAAGACAAGACGAAATGACAAGAGAAGAAGAAGAATCCACGTGCCGCCGCAGTCAGTAAACCCCGACCACGCCCGAAAATATACGACCCATTTCTTGAACTCTACAGGTTACTGCACGAACCGGTCAAAGACTCTTCTTTGAATTCTACCGACAACTGGTGTCGGTACAGGAAGACTTTTCTTTGAATTCTACAGCCGGGCCCGAGTGCTGTCGAGTTCTTCATGACAACGGGGAGCCCAGCCTGCTTGTCGCAGCAGCGAAGATAAACAAGTGGGGTACAGAGACCCCTCCAAACACGTGACAGTCAGGCGCTGCAACGAAACGAGCCGAGTGCCTCACTTTAAAATTCTCCGAAGTATCACGAGTGGTGAGCATGTTTCCCGATCCTACAAATCTAGACGTAGTGTAGGTATTGATAGGGGAGGGTGGTTTTATTAAGGATAAAGTATAATGTGTTCCCCTTTTTACGATGTGCCGTGCGTTCTTCATTACCATAGACTAAGCTTTATGAATGTATGTATACTTGTACTCTCGTTAATTTGCGCCTATGACATGTACTTCATGATCTTGGACGCTATGCAATAAAGATTTCCATTTCGTACTATTCAACCGGGTCTATTTGAGTTTTTCTCTGCATTACTGCTCTCGCACCTAAGTCCAGTGTTAGAACCATAAGGGCGAGTGGGTCGAACCACTCACAGGTGCTTATTGCAACAAGGCTGGCTGGAGACCAGAGCAAGCAATAGTATTAGGCAACGAAGGCCTAACCTCGCACCAGCACCGACTGCGATACAAGCACGCCAAAACTCCTTACAGAAAATGGCCACCGCGGCAGGACACTGGCAGCGAGAGAGTAATGTTTTAGACCCTGGTGTGAATAGGCGAAATGTGATGGATGAGAGGGTAGCCGACTATGTGTTTGGGAAGGTTAACTTAACCAAAAGGTGGATAAGTGACCTACTGATGGATAAGCGTCCGCTAGACACAGCCATCAAATGGACAGGCAGTAAAGAGCATAAGAAGTCGGTGGAGAAAGCGGTCTGGCTGATGTGCTGCAAGAAGCAAGTCCAACTTTCGGACCAGGTCATTGTGGCACAGGCAGCTCAGATCAGGGATTTGGAAGTTGAGATGGAGGAAAAGATCACGGGGAGACAGAAACTCATTGCATCCTTGAATGCGTTACATCAGGAACGCCAGATAGTAGCCAACCACCATGAGGCTAAAATTGATTACCTAGAGTGTCAGGTCACGGAAGCGAAATTAAACGAGGGTAGGATTAGAGAACGGTGTGCCCGCCTAGCTAACCAGATAAAAGCCCAGGAAGAAAGCTTGAAGGGAGTTAGGGTGGCATATAAGATGGCCCTCGAGGATAGGCATGAGGGAGCCGACCACAGTGTTTGCCAGAAGGAGATAGGGAACCTAAGTGAGGCCCTGAATAAGGCAAACGGCTTGGTGTGCCTCATCAGCCCGTCAGAAAAACAGCCACAGGTGGGGAGGGAATTCCCAAAATCCCTACCAGACAAAGCAGAGGAGGTATTTGCCACTGCGCCCTCCGCGCCACCCAGGTATTCGGCAACCTGGATAAGGGAGGAAGTGGTGGAAATAGAAAAGGAGGTCCCCGAGGTAGGACAATCCCCGGAGGTAGAGTCGAGCCCGGGACCGATGTGTCCACTCCGAGGTCACAAGAGAGGCCCGGGTGGGGCAAATGGGGCAGAGGGGGATGTCCTGAACCAACTTGTATTGCCTCACAGCTCACACCAGCTGAGAGCAATGATGAGTCATGTACGGAAGCTGTCCGAGTCAGACGACCCTTCCGTACACTTTAGGGAGGTAGAACAGACCGCAGCAATTAATGGCTGCGACGATGAGGAAAAGACCAAAATGTTGCTGTTCTCGTTAGATAGCTCGATCCTCCAGTGTCTCTCAGACGAGAGCAAGAAGGGAAATAAAACCTATGAGGAGTTAAGGGACGAGGTCCTAGAAGTGTTAGGGGCGGATGACGAAGGTCCGTTCGTCAGATTGAGTCAAACCCTACAGATGGAGGGAGAACCCCCGAAGGTTTTCGGCGACAGGCTGTGGCCAGTATACCAGCGTAGCTGCCCAGGTGCGCCAGGGCGCGACTACCTGAATGGTGCCGGTTTAGCTCACTGGCTCAGGTGTTTAGTAGCCAACAGCTTACCAGCCGTCAGGGAGCAGGCCAAAGCGTGGTTTGATCCCACTAACCCCGCCACAACAGAGGAGTCGGTCCTAAGTCGACTCACGATAGGGTATCGGAACACTAGGAGCACGGGAGCGCGTCCCCTTAAGGGAAAGGTGCATGAGGCACGGCCCGCAGCCTCGGCTCAAAAAGAGTGGCATCAGGAGGGAAACCGCGCCCCACAAGCCAGTGGTGCTTGTTACGGGTGTGGGAAGACAGGTCACTGGCATAAGAACTGTAGGAACCCCTGGAAGGACCCCAGGGATAAAAATCCCGCAGCCCGAACCCAAGCGCCTGTCTCTGAGAGAGGAGCTGGTGTGCCCATCCATCCCGATGCGATAGAATCAATGTTGGGAGCTATGCGGTCCCTTATGATTTCGCAAGGAAGGGTGGCAGTCGCTACCGGCCTCACAGAGGCCACAAACCCGTCCACCAGTACCCAATGACTAGAGCCCGTGCAGCCCGTTTACCTGTGTCCGCTCAGCTATGATGCGTGGAAAAGACCCCTGGTTGAGATGGAGGTAGAGAAGCAGAAGGGTAGTTATTTGTTGGACACGGGAACTTCATGCACCGTGATTCATACGGATAGCCCCTTTGACTCACCGCTGTCTACCAAGGTCCCATACACATTAGCGGGGTTCACGGGAAAAGAGCAGGCTGGCGCGTTCTCCATTCCGCTCTCCATTCATTTAGGAGCACTCCACACCACATGGAAGTGTATACTGATGAAATGGCAAGAGGGGGGTGGCAGAGGTATCCTCAGATCGGATCTCCTATCGGAACACGGGATCCTCGTGGACCTTAGGAATCACTGTCTCTGGGGAGCCAAGGGTGGGAAAGGCAAGGTAGTTGTAATCCCGGGGAAGGAAGGTAAAGGGGCCCTGTGTACCATGAAGCCATCCGGAGGTTACGACCTCGGGCTTATGGTCGCGGATGTCCCAACGGACATGCAAGCGTACGTGTCAGATAATATGCACGCGTTTGCAACCCACAAGCATGATTGTGGGAGGGTTACCGGGTTTGAGGTCAGCGTAGACGGGGACCCCATGACCCGGCCCCAAAAGCAGTATAACTTCCCCAAAGAAGCAGAACCCGATATGGAGACAGCAATGTCCTCATTGGTGCAGCAGTGCATGTTGAGGCCGATAGCCACACACGTGAACTCCCCATTATGGCCGGTGAGGAAGCCGTATAATTCGTGGAGGGCCACGGTGGACTACAGAGTCCTTAACAGTAACATCCCCGCCTGCGTGCCCACAGTAGCAGCAGTTGCTGACCTAATATGGAGTATCCCAGTGTCCGCGACCACGTTCACGGTGCTGGATATCTCGAACGGTTTTTGGTCCATCCCGCTGCGGCGAGAGGACCAGTACAAGTTTGCCTTTACTTTCAAAGGACAACAGTACACATGGAACTGTTTGCCACAGGGTTTCCACAACAGCCCCAGTATTTTCCATCAGTGTATGGCAGGAAGTTTAAAGGAGTTTAGTCAGCCCAATCAGATAGTGCAGTACGTGGATGATTTGCTCCTGTTCACGGACTCAAGGGAGGAGCATGGACCACTGCTAGCCGAGTTATTGGAGCTGCTAGCAAGAAAGGGTTTTAAAGTGAACCCTAAGAAAGCACGTATCGGTCAGCAGGAAGTAAAATTCCTAGGTCTGACCATTCGCGCTGGGGAAAGAGCCATAGATAAGGCTAGGAGGGAGTCGGTGCAAGAGTTACCGATTCCCAACACCATAACGGGTGTGAGGTCCTTTCTGGGACTGACCGGTTACTGTAGAGACTTCATCGAGGACTATGCGGCCACAGCAGCTCCGCTGCTCCGACTCCTCCATAAGGGTCTTGGGACGAGGGTTGCCAGGCAGCATTCGAGAAGTTAAAAAGGGATTTGCAGACCGCGCCAGCTTTAGGGGCCATAGATGGGGGGAAGGAGTTTTTCCTGGAGGTAGCTGCCAGCGGAGACAGCTTGAGCGCCGTGCTGCTCCAAGAGCGTCACGGCAAGCTGAGGCCGGTTGTCTATTCGTCCAGGGTGTTAACGGATGTGGAGAGGAGTTTCTCCAATTGCGAAAGGCATCTTTTAGCCACGCATTGGGCTGTGAAAAGATCAGCGATCTTCACAGGACTCTCTCCAATCACACTCCTCACCCATCACACACCAACTAAGATGCTTCTAGATGGGAGGATTAAGGATGGGACCATAAGCAGCGCTCGTATTGCGCGCTGGACCCTTCTCCTTTCCCAGATGGATCTTAGAGTTAAAGGTCTTTGCGAGCCCAGGCTTGCGGCCAACTTGGTATACCCCGGAACAGCCCACCGGTGTTCGGTGGAAGGGGTGTGGGAGGTCAACATAGGTTTACAGGCTGGGATACATCCCACAGGTCGCGAGATTTATGTTGATGGTTCCAGCACAGTGTCCGCTGGCGAACGACTCACAGGGTGTGGAGTTTATGACCCTGCGGCAGACCTTGCCCTGGCAATTAAACTCCCCAGCACCATGAGCGCGCAGCAGGCTGAGCTGTCTGCGGTGGTGTACGTCGTTACCCACCCAGAAATTTTCCCAACCCCATACATGATTTGTTCGGACAGTATGTTTACGTGCAATTCGTGTACGGAATACCTGGCCATTTGGTCCTGCCGTGGATACACCTCCGCGGACGGGCAACCTTTAACGGTGAAGCCCTTGCTGGAAAAGATCTTAGCAGCAGTAGGGGAGGAAGGGGAGATTTTCATCCATAAGGTGAAAGCTCACTCCTCCACAGAGCCCCGCGGGGAGGGCAACCAGCAGGCGGATGCGCTAGCCAGGGAGGGTGTCCGCAACGGCATTTTCTGGACCCCTATGGACCCGGACCCGTGGCAGCGATCCAAGGCAGGGAAGGGAATCCCGGGAACACCAGGGTAGCATTGCCCCTAGACCTTAAGACCGTCCAGAACCAGGATCCCGCCCTAAAAGCAGTTCTCAGAATGATTACTGAGGGTAAGCAAGTAGAGGGCCCGTACAGTACGGCAACCCTCTCCGTTAAAGAAGGCATGCTGTTCCGCGAGGAACAGTGGGTTGTGCCGCAGCAGCACAGGAGGGAATTCCTCCAGTTGGCTCATGAGGGGCCGGGGGCAGGACACCCCGGGCCCGAGGTTACCTGGCAACGGGTAGAGCAGGCGGGATGGTGGCCGGGACTCAGGGATCAGGTCCGCGAGTTCTGTGCAAGCTGTCTTGTGTGCGCTGCAAACAACCCAGACCCCCAGAAAAGGAAAGTGCACATGGGGCACATCAGGAGGGTGGAGGGACCATGGCAGTTGATACAGATCGATTACATAGGGCCCCTGCCCACCACCCAGGGAGGCTACAAATACTGTCTCGTCTTGGTGGATGTGTTTTCCAAATGGGTAGAAGCCTTCCCCTGTAGAACAGCTACGGCGCTTGGTACTGCCAAGATCTTGGTCCGGGAAGTGTTCTCGCGGTGGGGACTCCTCCGTTTCGTGGAGTCAGACCAAGGGAGTCATTTCACCAACCAGGTGATGCAGAACACCCTCATGCTTTTGGGCATTGAAGGGAAGTGGCACGTAGCGCACAATCCCCAGTCATCAGGGATTGTTGAACGCATGAACCGGACCCTAAAGGAGAAGCTGAGGAAAGAGACTATGAACTCGCCCCAAAAATGGGCGGAGGCTCTGCCTCTAGTCCTCATGGGAATCCGAGCCAGCCAGTCGAAGAGTACGGGGTATTCCCCGTACGAGGTGATGACTGGGAGGATCATGCGAACCCCCACCCATGTACTAGCCCCGGTGCTCACTGAGGGTGAGCTCCAAGAGGTGAAAAGGGACAAGTTTGTCCAGACCCTCTTGGAGCGCCTGAAGCAGGTTTACGAGCAGGCAGCTGGGAACATGGGAAGACAGCATCAGGGCAATCGCCTGTTGCTGGAACCCCGCAAGAAGCAGGAGTGGGAAGTCGGAGATCAGGTCATGGTTAGGAACTATGCCAGAGTAGGGAGTTTGGAACCGCTGTATATGGGGCCCTACAGTATTGTAGATAAGGCGAGTCCCATGGTGTACGCCGTAAAGGTACCCTGGCGCACAAAATGGTTCCACATTAACCAGTGCAAGCTGTATAAACCGGGTGCACAGGGGCCAACCACAGGGGCCAAACCTGCGAGTGGGGACTCGCAGCCCCGGGTAGAACCGCAGGGCACACAGACCGGTAAAGCAGCCTGCTTGAGGGGAGAGGACATTCTAGAAAAGTGTAGGATCTTTTCTTGGTGTTGGGATTCAGATGAGGAAGAGCTCAAGGAGCTCGACCAAGGTAGTGACCCGATCGGAGAGGTGCTGGGGTCGGAGGACGAAAGTTTCGTCCTCGACTCAAGCTCAGGGGAGATAGGGGCTGCGAGTGGAGATCCACACAGGGTGGAATCGGAAACTGCAGATCCCGAGCCCAGGGGGGCGGAGCCAGGGGAGACGGAGCCAGCGGCTGTGGTGGAACCACAGGCCGCGACGGTGGAAGTCTTGGTTCCTGGTCCGTCGGCCCTGGAAATCTTGCCCAAAGTAGCCCTCCGTAGGTCAAGTTGGACACCCCAGCCCAGGAAGTCGTGGCCGAATCCCCCGTGTACCCCCAGGCGTAAGTTCAAGGTCAAGGCAGCCCAGGGAGATCCCAGTCCCAGCGCAGCGGCGATAGGCTGTGGCAGATCAAAGGAAGGGGTCAGTGCCCTCCCACCACTGGGAAAAGCTCGTGGCAGCCTTCGCAGACTTTAGGTAGGCCGCCCTGGGAACGGGTGGCGCTGTACAGTTTAAGTTTAGGATAAGTTTATAAGTTTAAGTTTAAGTTTGTAAGTTTGGTAAGTCTGTAGTTTAATTTTAAAAGTAAATGGTAAAGTGATGGGAGTTTTAGAGATAGGAATAGTTAAAGTCTATCCAGCATACATGTCTTTTTGCGTGAGACGAGGTCAAGGGACCCGCTCACCCTTCACAAAAGCCAGAGACTCTTGGGAGGCTGGCTACATCATTTTATCTGATCACAGGAACCAGGAAAGATGGAAAGGATTCTGATAGTGCTCGCAACGATCGGATATGGACTGGCCTATCGGGGCCTCACCAAGGATGTCGTTGTGTTTGGTTGCTCCGGGGACACGGGCCCCATCGCGACGGATGGGACAGGGGAGCGAAAGGCTGAGGAGACCGCCACTTATTTCCACAAGGGAAGGTGGCCGGGATGGCTGGGAACGAATTCGACGGAATACTCCAGCGCATCCGGATTTGCCTACAAAGAGACTTCTTTACTGTGCCCCAGAGTGAGGATCATTGCACCCAGAATCAGCGTCACCGTCGGCAAAAGGATTTGTTTGACATGCAATGGGAAGGTCCCATTGAGCCGATGGTGGTGGTTACGGAAATTAAGCAAGACTATGAGAAATTCCTCGGCTGAGTGGGAGCGATTGTGTAACAATACTCATCGGACAATTACGGGGACTAACGGACAATTGAAAGTCTGTTGGGACAAATGGTGGGAACCGGATGAGGGAATATATGTTTCTTTGTGGGAATCGAAGTACGTTTGCCCCAAGGGTATATCCATATTTTTCGTACACCAGTGGCAGGATAACGGGAAGGGGATGAGATGGGATGTCAGCACAAAGGGGTGCGGAGCTCCATTCTCCCCGATCCCGGTAAACGCCACTGAACTTATCACGCGCCCACGCAAGGCTCCGCCCACGATTCTGGTGGTTTTGGCTCAGGAGGAAGGGTGCCCTAAAACCACTAAGGGGCCCGAGAATGGTTTGGTACTGGTCCCAACAGACCAGATACTATTTCAGGGGGTACATTACGCGGTGGCCTCGGTGATTCTAAATCTCACCAAGTTGCGTTTACCAGAGTGGTGTCCCAATGAAATGGAACAATTGTACCAGGTCCTGTTGACAAACATGTTCAGACAATTCTACGAGTTTGATTTTGCGGAGATTGACAAAACAAGCTTGTACACCACACCACACAAAGTTTTGGGTCAGGTGGGGAGACAAAGAAGGGGTGTTGTGAACGATATGTTCACTGCCTTTAATACAGGAACATCTGTGGTCAACGCTCTAGACAACGTGGAGCTGCAGACCCAGATCAACGGTTTAAAAACACAATTAAAAGGCATCCTCACAAGCGAAAACAAGGTAGTAGGGTCTGAGTTACATGAGGACCAGGCCATGACGCTACACTTAAAAGAAATTATAGCAGAGCTGGAGAAGCATGCGAGAACGGTAAATGCCCTGATCAGGGAAGATCGGAATGCATCCGATCAAGCTGCACAGAATGAGGTGTGCGTAATATACGGGGCGTGGTTACTGGGCGAGGGCCGCAGTAACTTGGAGGATTTAAAACAAGGTTTGGTCCCGTCCTGGATAAGTAACAAACACCTGCAGGCGCTCCACCCTTTTCAGAACGCATTAAGCCCGTGCCAGCTCAGGCTAGCCTCAGAGGCATACCCAGTCCCCATGGACTGCGGACGGTGAAACCATACCATCATGGGTATAGTACTATGTATGCCGGTTTTGGGCGACACAGAAAAGCCCGCCCCGGTGTATCAGGTAGAGAACATTGGTGTCATTCAGGGGGGAGCCCACATTCGCTACGCAGCGGTCCCACCTTACGTCATCCGCTGGGAGCAAACGATGACAGGTACCGACGTATCGGGTTGTCGTGGCCGGGGAGCACACATAATACTGTGTCCCCAGCACTTGAATGCCTTTTTAACACCACAATGCGGGTTCAGAACGGCTGGCGCGAAGCCCATGAATTGCACCATGGAGGCAATGACACAAGATCATGTGCCTCCGCAGGTGGCATACATAGGGGGTGGAACATATTGCGTTACCACTGCAGCGCAACACTACCAGCATGGAAACCACAGCCGGTGTCCGGTGAGTGACAGCAGTTTCTGTTTTAAACCCAGGGCTGAAGTTCAAGTGGCACAACAGCGAATTGTCCCGATCCCTGAACCATCCACTGTTCATCTCACAGTAAAAGAGAACTTCACCGACTTGCAGCGATTCGTCGCGCATTTCGGATACCTCATTCCCCCTCTCCCTGAACACCTCACCAAGCATTTGAAAGCCGTCGCGGTATCACAAAAACATTTTTACACCCTGGAACAAAAGACTGTCGAGATAGGGACAGAAATTTTGGACATAGTAATCCCACCGTGGTGGGACCTGTTCACCAATATTGAAGTTCCTTCATGGATCAGGAAAGCCTCCCACATTTTAGTAGTGTGCCAAGTTATAATAGTAGTGTACCTATTGGTCGTGCACTGCAAGAGAGGCAAACGCCTCACAAAGCAGGAGAACACAGGGGAGTGGAGAGAACGTTACGTGTGCGTGAACGAAGAAAGTACCGCGTAAATGGCCAGGATGACGCCGCTCCATTTTACCATGTGTGTTTTATGTAGTTGTTATTAGTTATGAGTATGTGTAACTAAGTTTGGAACTTTGTATTTTTAAAATGGTTGTTTGATTATTTTTCCTTGTATAATAAAAACATGCATCTACAGGTGGTGCGAGGGGCATCGGCCTGTTGCACCTGGAAGGTGTATACGCAATGTAAGTTTAAAGGCAATACTGCCTACGGTTTGTCCAAGTCTAAACAATGTAATTTCCCTGGAAAATGAGGACGGCATGGAGACCATAGATAGTTTAAGTTAAGGGAGTGTTTGGATGTGGAGAATCGGGATAATTTTGCTCACCACCACTTTTAATTGATACGATTAGCGGAGTTATTCGCATCAACAGGAGGGACTGTAAAGTTTCGCAATTATCGCGATTCAAAATAACAAGATACAAGCAGATTCGTTTGATCAGTTTATTTAAACGAAATGCTGTCATGATTAAAAAGGACACAGAAGCCTGTAAAATGGCCACCGCGCATCGTGGCAGAAGCTTCCAGAATTACAGTGGGCAGACAAGATGGCGTTCGAATAAACATTTCAATATAAGACGGGATCATACTCGATAAGCATTGATAAAGACAGGATGCAACCTGTTTGCATTTGTGACAATAGCAAAAGATATGAGTGCTGGAATCGTTTTCCATGCACAAGTAAGGACCATTGTACTGGGCTATCGAAGGCCCATCCAGACACATCAATACACAAATACCCCCACGGCTCTACAATGAGAGAGCCATTCTCGGGTGATTAAACAAGTATTCGGGGGCCCCCAAAACCAGTCAGGGAGCCGATTCATACGATCCTGGCTGGGCCAACAATGAGGAAAACATTAACGGGTAGTTGGCCAGTCTCAGGTGCTACCGAAACCCGTTAAAGACAAGAATCACCCCATGCTGGGAGTTTTGAGCGCCAATATTTCACAAAGGACAAACATTAAGATTTGGGTGGGAGATAAGGGAACACAGCACTATAACTATAGTGAACAAATGTCCATCGCTCTCTTATTCGCTTGATTCGTGCTCTTATCTCTGCGGACTCTTGACTCGGGCTGAACTTTTATTCTCCTATTCTGATCCTCGGGCATCGCTCTGCTGGACGAGCAGCCTTCTGTGTTCTCTCTGGACTCTGTTGACTCTGGACTTTAGCCGCACTGGACGGTTATTCGAATGTTGGGTGGGGCTCAATTGGAACGAGTCACCTCGACGAAGGCCAGTGACCGGGTGCACCATCCCGAGAGTCGGTAAACGGTGTTTGGACCCGAAGGCCCAACAAGACAAGACAAAATGACAAGAGAAGAAGAAGAATCCACGTGCCGCCGCAGTCAGTAAACCCCGACCATGCCCGAAAATATACGACCCATTTCTTGAACTCTACAGGTTACTGCACGAACCAATCAAAGACTCTTCTTTGAATTCTACCGACAACTGGTGTCGGTACAGGAAGACTTTTCTTTGAATTCTACAGCCGGGCCCGAGTGCTGTCGAGTTCTTCATGACAACGGGGAGCCCAGCCTGCTTGCCGCAGCAGCGAAGATAAACAAGTGGGGTACAGAGACCCCTCCAAACACGTGACAGTCAGGCGCTGCAACGAAACGAGCCGAGTGCCTCACTTTAAAATTCTCCGAAGTATCACGAGTGGTGAGCATGTTTCCCGATCCTACAAATCTAGACGTAGTGTAGGTATTGATAGGGGAGGGTGGTTTTATTAAGGATAAAGTATAATGTGTTCCCCTTTTTACGATGTGCCGTGCGTTCTTCATTACCATAGACCAAGCTTTATGAATGTGTGTATACTTGTACTCTCGTTAATTTGCGCCTATGACATGTACTTCATGATCTTGGACGCTATGCAATAAAGATTTCCATTTCGTACTATTCAACCGGGTCTATTTGAGTTTTTCTCTGCATTACTGCTCTCGCACCTAAGTCCAGTGTTAGAACCGTAAGGGCGAGTGGGTCGAACCACTCACAGGTGCTTATTGCAACAAGGCTGGCCGGAGACCAGAGCAAGCAATAGTATTAGGCAACGAAAGCCTAACCTCGCACCAGCACCGACTGCGATACAAGCACGCCAACACCCCTTACAACGGCAATAGATTGGGAAAAGGGGAAGTGCAACGAGATCTGGGAGTCCTTGTGCACCAGTCACTGAAGGTAAGCATGCAGGTGCAGCAGGCGGTTAAGAAGGCAAATGGTATGTTGGCCTTCATAGCGAGAGGATTCGAGTACAGGAGCAAGGATGTCTTGCTGCAGTTGTACAAGGCCTTGGTGAGACCACACCTTGAGTATTGTGCGCAGTTTTGGTCGCCTTATCTGAGGAAGGATGTTCTTGCCATGGAGGGAGTGCAGCGAAGATTTACCAGACTGATACCTGGGATGGCAGGAATGACGTATGACGAGAGATTGGGTCGATTAGGCTTATATTCGCTAGAGTTTCGAAAAATGAGAGGGGATCTCATTGAAACTTATAAAATTCTAACAGGACTAGACAGACTAGATGCGGGAAGGATGTTCCCGATGGCGGGGGAGTCCAGAACCAGGGGTCACAGTCTAAGGATAAGGGGTAAGCATTTAGGACTGAGATGAGGAGGAATTTCTTCACCCAGAGAGTGGTGAACCTGTGGAATTCTCTACCACAGAAGGCAGTTGAGGCCAATTCATTAAATATATTCAAGAAGGAGATAGATATATTTCTTAAGGCTAAAGGGATCAAGGGATATGGGGAGAAAGCAGGGACAGGGTACTGAATTTGGATGATCAGCCATGATCACATTAAATGGCGGAGCAGGCTCGAGGGGCCGAATGGCCTACTCCTGCTCCTAACTTCTATGCTAAATCTGTGTTGACTCTGCCCAATCATATTATGATTTTCTAAGTGCCCTATTACCACGTCCCTAATAATAAATTCTAGCATTTTCCCTACTACTGATGTCAGGCTAACTGGTCTAAAGTTCCCTGTTTTCTCCCTCACTCCTTTCTTGCATAGCAGGGTTAAGTTTGCTACCTTCCAATCCATGGGGACCATTCTAGAATCTAGGGAATTCTGGAAGATCAAAACCAATGCATCCACTAGCTCTGTAACCACTTCTTTTTAAAACCCTAGGATGTAGGCCATCAGGTCCAGGGATCTGTCGAATTTTTGTCCCATTAATTTCTCCAGTATAATTTCTTTACTAATACTAATTTCTTTACGTTCCTCATTCTTGTTCGGCCCTCGGTTCCCCACTATTTCCACAATGATATTTGTGTCTTCTGCTGTGGAGACAGATACAAAATATTTGTTTAATGTCTCTGCCAGTTCCTTATTCTCCATTATAATTTCCCCTGTCTCTGCCTCTAAGGGACCCATGTTTACTTTCACTAATCTCTTCTTTTTTACATACCTGTAGAAGCTTTTATAATCTGTTTTTATGTCTCTTGCTAGTTTACTCTCATATTCTATTTTCTATTTCTTTATCAATTTCTTGGTCATCCTTTGCTGAATTCTAAAATCCTCTCAATTGCCAGGCTTACTATTCTTTTTGGCAACATTTTAAGCCTCTTCCTTTAATGGAATAATATCTTTAACTTCTCTTGTTAGCCAGGGTTGGACTATGAATCCCGTGGGGTTTTTATTCCTTAGGGGGAGCATATACTCATTGCAAATTATGAATAATTTTTTTAATGTTTGCCATTGCTTATCTACCATCATATCAATTCGATTCACTCCACGTGACATCAAGAAATGGCTGAGCGCACTGGATACAGCAAAGGCTATGGGCTCCAACAACATACCGGCTGTCGTGCTGAAGACTGTGCTCCAGAACTAGCTGTGTCTCTATCCAAGCTGTTCCAGTACAGCTACAACACTGGCATCTATCCGACAATGTGGAAAACTGCCCAGGTATTACCTGTCCACAAAAAGCAGGACAAATCCAATCTGGCCAATCAGTCTACTCTCAATCATCAGCAAAGTGATGGAAGGTGTTATCAACAGTGCTATCAAGCGGCACTTACTCATCAATAACCTGCTCACCAACGCTCGGCTCCAGACCTTATTACAGCCTTGGTCCAAACATGGACAAAGGAGCTGAATTCCAGAGGTGAGGTGAGAGTGACTGGCCTTGACATCAAGGCAGCATTTGACCGAGTGTGGCATCAAGAGCCCTAGAAAAATTGAAGCCAATGGGAATCTGGGGAAAATGCTCCACTGGCTGGAGTCATCCCTAGCACAAAGGAAGATGGTTGTGGTTGTTGGAGGTCAATCATCTCAGTCCCAGGACATTGCTGCAGGACTTCCTCAGGGCAGTGTCCTAGGCCCAACCATCTTCAGCTGCTTCATCAATGACCTTCCCTCCATCATAATGTCAGAAGTGGGGATGTTCGCTGATGATTGCACAGTGTTCAGTTCCATTCGCAACTCCTCAGATAATGAAGCACGCCGTGCCCGCATGCAGCAAGACCTGGACAACATTCAGGCTTGCGCTGAGAAGTGTTAAGTAACATTCACGCCACACAAGTGCCAGGCAATGACTATCTACATCATGCGAGAGTCTAACCACCGCCCCTTGACATTCAACGGCATTACCATTGCCAAATCCCCCACCATCAACATCCTGGGGGTCACCATTGACCAGAAACTTAACTGGACCAGCCACATAAATGCTGTGGCTACAAGAGCAGGTCAGAGGCTGGGTATTCTGTGGCGAGTGTCTCACCTCCTGACTTCCCAAAGCCTTTCTACCATCTACAAGGCACAAGTCAGGAGTGTGGTGGAATACTCTCCACTTTCTTGGATGAGTGCAGCTCCAACAACACTCAACAAGTTTGACACCATCCAGGACAAAGCAGCCCGCTTGATTGGCACCCCGTCCACCACCTTAAACATTCACTCCCTCCACTACCGGTGAACCGTGGCTGCAGTGTGTACCATCTAAAAGATGCACTGCAGCAACTCGCCAAGGCTTCTTCGGCAGCAGCTCGAAACCTCTACCACCTAGAAGGACAAGGGCAGAAGGCGCATGGGAACACCACCACCTCCAAGTTCTCCTCCAAGTCACACACCATCCTGACTTGGAAATATATCGCCGTTCCTTCATCGTCGCTGGGTCAAAATCCTGGAACTCCCTCCCTAACAGCACTGTGGGAGTACCTTCACCACACGGACTGCAACGGTTCAAGAAGGCGGCTCACCACCACCTTCTCAAGGGCAATTCAGGATGGGCAATTAATGCTGGCCTTGTCAGTACTAATTCGTGTCTTTTATCTCCACCAGGGCCTTCACGTGTGTAGCAGAAGTCGGTGTAGGTCCCAGACGATGATTCCTCAGAGGAGCTGAGTCCTCAGCTCTCATGCTTACTATGTACCAGTGCAGATACATGCACTTCGGTAAGACCAGTTAGAGAGATAGTTGGGTTTTGACCATGTGAGTCACACTTCACAAGTGAGCACGAACAGATGGTGGTAACAGGGACAGCAGTGGAGAGTCCGTGTCGGAGGGCACAGTCCTCTCCAAGCTCTGTTCAGTTGGACACAGATGCTGTACTCTGGTGGTTGTTGATGAAGAGGAGAATGATTGAGCAGCAGATAATGTACAATGTACTGACAGAGTGACAGCCATTCCAAGCACACTGACCATGATTGCAGAGAGGATAGAGCAGTCCGCCTCAATCATGAGTGAGTTGATGTCGAATTCATTGATGTCATTGCGATGATATCTTCTTGCATGGATAGAGTGGCAGCTCTGTGGAACATCAAGCGCGGCAATCAAATGAGTCCATGCACACCATGATCATGGCCATGCACTCTCTGGATGCCAACATGTCTGCCACCTTAGATAGGGTGAAAGATACCTTAGTCTTGGCCTTACATCGCACCACTGACCTGCACCAAAGTGCCCCTCAGTAGAGTGGTAGCAGTGAAGTGCGGCTGGCCCATGAAAGGGATGATGGCAAAAGAGGACATGGAAGTGGGAATTCCACTCAAAGTGCTTCCACTTCTCAGCCGTTGCCTCCCCTCTGGCCCACTCCCCCCACCCCCCCCCCCGCCCAGCCCACCCAGTTGGTATCTGACATGTTTACACGTCTCCTGATGTCTGGTGCAGCTGGAGCAGTCTTTGGTGGGGCCCTCACGGGCTCCAAAACCCAGAGGTCGGTGGCCAAGAGCATCTCGGCAGTCAGCGCAGGGATCTGAGCAAACTGTCTCTACCTCTGCTGAAGTCACAGGAGATGCACCATGGTAGGAAGAGGAAGAGTAAAGCTTTGTAGTAGCACAAGGGTACGCACATGGGTGTCTGAGAAAATGTTATGTTGTGAAGTTTCCATTCTTTAGTAGAATCACATAAATGTTATTACTTTGCAGCACTTCCCCGTATTGCCCATTCTTGGGTGCTGGGTGACAATTCGATTTTTAAATTTCTTTATGATGAATGGGAAGACATGAATTGATGGGGGCCAATCGGGAGATGCGCAAGGAGTCGTCGGTTGTTTGTTGGACTGCTTTGTGTGAGTGGCATTGGGAAGGCCGGTGCGGAGGGGAAAAGTGGCTGTTACATGTGCTTCTCACAGCGGTTCACTGGAGCAACCTGCTACGTGTGTGCAGTCAATGACGCTCTACGCCTGTGGGAAGCTAGCCAAAGATGCAAACCCGAGCGCCCGCTGATTCTGACTGGTGTCATCACAGGTGGAGTTTACATAATTGGCCCTGGCAAACATCCCACCAGTCACCTGCCTTATGCATTTGTGGGCCACCGACTGGGAGATCCTGGATATGTCTCTGACAGAGCACTGGAAGAATCCGGAGGCACAGCTGTTGTGGGTGATGGTCACTTTGAGAGCCACTGGTAACGCGTGGCCACCAGGTCCAGCGGGCAGCAGGTCTTCTTCTAGGAGGCTGCAGATGCATATCTTCACCTGATGCAACAACCTGAGCTTCCTGAAGCACTGCTATTCCGAAATGTTAAGGAAATTCAGCCTCTACCTGTACACCATGTGCCGTGAGTAGTGCCTACTGCGAGCTGCACCCCTCTGCTCCTCCTGTCTCTGATGTCCAGCTGAAGGTCTCTCAACAGCAGGCCGCTGCTGCTGCTGCTGGTGGTGGTGCTGGTCATATTGCTCCTTGTCCGAGGTCCAATCTAAGGCAGCCAAGGTGCCACCCAACTTCCAAAGTGTAGAAAGTAAACTCTCAGCAGAAGTACTGTGAACAAACCCTTTCCCACTAATAGGTAAGAAAGCAGCTGTGAGTACTGAGTATTTATCACAGTGTTAAATAATTACTGTACTTTGCTTCAATATTTACCAGGGAGATAGAAGAGGTGAAGATGACATCGGATGATGAGATTAGTAATGAGTTAACTGCATTTAAAATAAAACAAGGAGAGATACTAAATAAAGCAGTGGCAGCGGCGAGAGGATAAAGAGCGTCCCGAGAGCGGACCTGAATCAAAGCAACAGCGGCGAGAGGATAAAGAGCGTCCTGAGAGTGGACCTGAATTAAAGCAGTGGCAGCGGCGAGAGGATAAAGAGCGGCCCGAGAGCGGAGCTGAATTAAAGCAGCGGCGAGAGGATAAAGAGCGGCCCGAGAGCGGACCTGAATTAAAGCAGTGGCGAGAGGATAAAGAGCGGCCCGAGAGCGGAGCTGAATTAAAGCAGTGGCAGTAGCAGTGGCGAGAGGATAAAGAGCGGCCCGAGAACGGACCTGAATTAAAGCAGTGGCGAGAGGATAAAGAGCGGCCCGAGAGTGGAGCTGAATTAAAGCAGTGACAGCGGCGAGAGGATAAAGAGCGTCCTGAGAGTGGACCTGAATTAAAGCAGTGGCAGCGGCGAGAGGATAAAGAGCGGCCCGAGAGCGGAGCTGAATTAAAGCAGCGGCGAGAGGATAAAGAGCGGCCCGAGAGCGGACCTGAATTAAAGCAGTGGCGAGAGGATAAAGAGCGGCCCGAGAGCGGAGCTGAATTAAAGCAGTGGCAGTAGCAGTGGCGAGAGGATAAAGAGCGGCCCGAGAACGGACCTGAATTAAAGCAGTGGCGAGAGGATAAAGAGCGGCCCGAGAGTGGAGCTGAATTAAAGCAGTGACAGCGGCGAGAGGATAAAGAGCGGCCCGAGAGCGGAGCTGAATTAAAGCAGTGGCAGCGGCAAGAGGATAAAGAGCGGCCCGAGAGCGGACCTGAATTACAACAGCGGCGAGAGGATAAAGAACGGCCTGAGAGCGGAGCTGAATTAAAGCAGCGGCGAGAGGATAAAGAACGGCCCGAGAGCGGAGCTGAATTAAAGCAGCGGCGAGAGGATAAAGAGCGGCCCGAGAGCGGAGCTGAATTAAAGCAGCGGCGAGAGGATAAAGAGCGGCCCGAGAGCGGACCTGAATTAAAGCAGCGGCGAGAGGATAAAGAGCGGCCCGAGAGCGGAGCTGAATTAAAGCAGTGGCAGCGGCGAGAGGATAAAGAGCGGCCCGAGAGCGGACCTGAATTAAAACAGTGGCAGCGGCGAGAGGATAAAGAGCGGCCCGAGAGCGGAGCTGAATTAAAGCAGTGGCGAGAGGATAAAGAGCGGCCCGAGAGCGGACCTGAATTAAAGCAGTGGCAGCGGCGAGAGGATAAAGAGCGGCCCGAGAGCGGACCTGAATTAAAGCAGTGGCAGCGGCGAGAGGATAAAGAGCGGCCCGAGAGCGGAGCTGAATTAAAGCAGTGGCAGCGGCGAGAGGATAAAGAGCAGCCCGAGAGCGGAGCTGAATTAAAGCAGTGGCAGCGGCGAGAGGATAAAGAGCAGCCCGAGAGCGGAGCTGAATTAAAGCAGCGGTGAGAGGATAAAGAGCGTCCCGAGAGTGGACCTGAATTAAAGCAGCGGCAGCGGCGAGAGGATAAAGAGCGGTCCGAGAGCGGAGCTGAATCAAAGCAACAGCGGTGAGAGGATAAAGAATGGCCCGAGAACGGACCTGAATTAAAACAGCGGCAGCGGCGAGAGGATAAAGAGCGGCCCGAGAGCGGAGCTGAATTAAAGCAGTGGCAGTGGCGAGAGGATAAAGAGCGGCCCGAGAGCGGAGCTGAATTAAAACAGTGGCAGCGGCGAGAGGATAAAGAGCGGGCCGAGAGCGGAGCTGAATTAAAACAACAGCAGCGGCGAGAGGATAAAGACCGGCCCGAGAGTGGACCTGAATTAAAACAGTGGCGAGAGGATAAAGAGCGGCCCGAGAGTGGACCTGAATTAAAGCAGTGGCGAGGCTCCGATTCAAAAATAACATCAGAGTGACATCACAGAAGAGCAGGTAGGTGATTGGTTGGTGAGTATTACAGCTCTTTTTTGCTCTCTAAGTTAGGGAAGGGGGTTAAATTAAGAGCTGAGAAACTGTAACTTGCTAGTACTTATTAAATTAATAACTTAAACTGCATAAAATAATCAAACAATAAACCTAAAATATCGATTGAATAAAATCTTTAACTAATTAATTAATAAATAAAACAAGGTTTCAGATACAGGGCAGGTGGTGTGTCGTAACTGCAGCATGTGGGAGTTTGTGGAGAGCATCGCGATCCCAAGCAACCACATCTGCAGTAAGTGTCTGCGACTCGAGGAACTTCGGCTCAGAATTGTTGAGCTGGAGTACGAGCTGCAGACATTGCGATGCATCAGGGAGGGGGAGAGTTACCTGGACACTTTGTTCCAGGAGGCAGTCACACTCTCTAGGTTAAGTAGTACTTTAGAGTTCGTCAGTGGTCAGGGTAAGGAGGGTGTGACTGTGAGTCAGGACGGTATGGGGACCCAGGATGTAGTGATGGAGGAGCCTCAGCCCTGGACCTTGTCTATAGGTACGAGGTACTTTCTACCTGTATGGATGAGGAAAAGGACTGCAGGGAGGATGGGCAAACTGCCCACGGCACTGTGGTACAGGGGGCCATCCAAGTGGGGGGAGAAGGAAGGAATGTGATAGTAGTAGGGGACAGTATAGTCAGGGGGATAGATACTGATCTCTGCAGCCGCGAGAGTCCCGAAGGCTGTGTTGCCTACCCGGTGCCAGGGTTAAGGATATCTCCTCGCGGCTGGAGAAGAACTTGGAGTGGGAGGGGGAGGATCCAGTTGTCATGGTCCATATAGGAACCAACGACATAGGTAGAACTAAGAATGAGGTTCTGCTGAGAGAGTTTGAGGAACTAGGGTCTAAATTAATAAGCAGAACCACAAGGATAATAATCTTTGGATTACTACCTGAGCCACGCGCAAATTGGCATAGGGTCAAGCAGATCAGAGAGTTAAATGCGTGGCTCAAAGAGTGGTGTGGGAAAATGAGGTTTCAATTCATGGGGCACTGGCACCAGTACTGGGGAAAGAGGGAGCTGTTCCGTCGGGACGGGCTCCACTTAAACTGGGCTGGGACCAGTGTCCTGGTGAATCGAATAACTAGGGCTGTAGATAGGGCTTGAAACTAAAAAAGGGGGGGAAGGGTCAGGTGAGGGGGAATTTAGAAATCTAAAGAGAAAGGTCAAGGCAATAGAGCAGTGTAGCGATTTGGGTAAAAATAAGCAGAGTGTGACAGGAAGGGACAGAGGGGGAGAAATTCAGTATCGCCCCATTTGGGGCGCAATTATCGGCCGGGCGCAAAGATTAGCGCCTGGCGCTAATTATCGCCTCCGACTGCAAACTTGACTTTTATCGCCCCTGGAGGTGATTGGAGTGCTAAATCAGGCGCTACACACCTGTCTTAAGGCGCAAAGGCCGAGGAGCGAGGCGCTAACTCAGAGCGCGGGCGCAGCGCAGGTGCTGTCAGTTAGCGATGGAACACAGACACACTGGCGCCGGCCAGTTCTTAAAGGGGAGGGTCGATCTTGCACTCCAGCCACACCCTGCTCATTGGAGCCTTGAATCTCGGCCTGGAGAGACCTGTGCCTAAATCTTCCAGCCAAGGACTATGGAGAGGGTGAGAGAACGAGCTCAGCGCTTCAGCGAGCGGGCCTTGGATGCTCTGGTTGGCGCGCTGGAGCGCAGAAGATCTATACTCTTCCCTGAGAGTGGCAGGAGGCCTTTGCCGCGCGAGTACAGAAGAGTGTGGAGGGAGATGGCTCAGAGCGTCTCCTCCAGGAGCATGGTGCCCAGGACCCATGTACAATGTCGAAAAAAGTTCAACGACCTCATTCGGATCGTCAGGGTGAGTGGCTTTTTTTCAATACCTCTCCATCCCTCCATCTCAACCTTACTCTATGGCCAGAGGGTCTTAAAACCCAATGCACAACACTCATCCAACACCTATGGCCCTCTCATGAAACACACACGCACATTCCACACTTTGCATACAGTAAGGGCCATTCACCTATGGGAGGCACATCAGGCAAGACCATGGCTGCATACAGTAAGGGCTATTCACCTATGGGAGGCACATCAGGCAAGACCATGGCTGCATACAGTAAGGGCTATTCACCTATGGGAGGCACATCAGGCAAGACCATGGCTGTATATTTACTCAGATGCCGTCCTTTTTCTTGCAGGCCAAGCTATCTCATACTAGGAGACAGCAGCAACGGACGGGTGGAGGGCGGCCTCAGCTGCAACCCCTCAGCGATCTTGAGGCGCGCGTCCAGAGGATTGTGGCAAGCCGGGTGATCGGTCCCGTCGCCACTGGAGACGCCGACCCCGTTCTGGACAACAATGGTAAGGTCATCACCTTTTTGTCCTCTGTCCTTCCACTTGTCCCTCACAACACCAGCCTTTGACACTTTCAATCCAACTTACTAAATCGCTGCACTTATTCCTCCCTTACTGCCACCCTGTCCTCACGCTAAAGCCACTCTTGTACCTCCCTGCTTTCAGATGGTGATTCACCAGCTGAGGAGACGGGCCCTCAAGCTGCCAGTGGGAGTGAAGCTGCAGGCGAGGAGGAAGATGAAGGCGGAGCATCAGTGCCACCCTCTCCCGAGGAAGCCCATGCCCACACTGGGAACACGCCTTCCCTGGAGGGGAGCAGGGGGGAAGGGTCTGATGAGGGTGAAGCTCCAGGACCCAGCGGGCTGCAGCAACGCCATGGGGGTAGGGAAGAACGGGGGCCTTCTCCCCGGAGGGAGAGTATGCCAGGGACTCCTACTGCACTGGACGCAGAGGAGGAGCGGCTCATCGCTGAAATGAACACCCAGGCAGTGGACATGCACACTGAGCTCATGGGTGCAGTGGGAAGTGTGCCCGAATGCATTGATGCACTAGCAAGGAGTGTGGAGCACTTCGCTGCAGCACAGGTGGATGCCACACTAAAGCTTAGTGCTGCAATTCAGTCAATGGCTGCCATGAACCCATCTCTGACTGCTCTCCTGCAGACTCAGATTGAGGCCACGTGAGCACTGACTGCTGCCATCCTCGCTGGTTCAGACACATTTCCCCGGGGCTCTCACCGCGCCGCAGCAGGCCAGCAATCTGTGCTCCAGCAGATTGCTCCGGATGCTGAAGTGCTGCCCCGTGGGAGTGCCAGTGTGTCGGTCGAGCAGGGAGTTGCTGTCCTCTCTCAAGATGACAGCATTCCTGCTGCCACCACTGTCACTTCTCCACTGCACTTGCCACTGCCTGTAGGACAGACTGCTGCCGCCCATGCAGAGTTGGTGCAGTCTGCAGCCGGGCACTCCAGGCCCAGAGCTGGTCGAGGCCGTCCTTCAAGGGCATCTGCAGTCTCAGGTTATGAGAATCAGCAGCCTTCCACCAGCCTTGCTGCAGCCACTGAGGTCCCATTACGGAGGAGCAGTAGGGTGGGAAGGGGGGAAGTGCGCAAGGGAAGGAGATCACCCTCGAAGGGCAAAAAGTAGGAGGTGTGACAAAATGTTGGTCATTTTTTTATTAAAGGCTTAGGTTCGTGGTCAAACTTTTGGACATTATCTCCAGGTTATGAGAACCAGTTCTGTTAATGACTGTGTTTTTGTGTTTCTTTCTATGAGTTTGTCATGAGGAAATGACACACACAGAGTTTGTGAAATAAATAAGTTTTTGTATTCAAAATATACATGTTTGGTCTTTGGAATCATTGGTGCCTTGGCCGGCTTAGGGGTTGCGGGTTGGTTTCATTCATGTTGTTCTCAATGGCAGAAGCCATTTCCTCAGCAGGGGCCTAGAAGCGGCTTGCTATCAGCCGTTGACGGACGGCCCTTCCAGTTTCAACATTGTAGGCCTCCCTCCCGCCTTGGTGCTGCTGATGATCATCCTCCTCCTCCTCCTCCTCCTCTTCCTCCTCCTCCTCTGGTGGTGCTCCAAGGCCTGGTGGCATTGGCTGGGTCCTGAGGATTGCCAGGTTATGTAGCATGCAGCACACAACAACGAAGAGGGAGACTCGCTCAGGCGAGTACTGCAGGGCTCCTCCAGAATGGTCCAGACAGCGGAACCGTTGCTTGAGCACGCCAATTGTGTGCTCAACGATGTTCCTGGTAGCTTGATGGCTCTCGTTGTACCACAGCTCAGCAGGGGTGTTGGGCGTACGGAGCGGTGTCATCAGCCAGGTGCTCAGTGGGTACCCCTTGTCCCCGAGAAGCCAACCAACTGGCTGATGCGGTGCCTGGAAAAGTTCTGCCACAGTAGTCTGGCGCAGGATGAATGCATCATGGCAGCTGCCAGGATAGTGGGCATTGACAGCGAGTATCAGCTGTCTGTGGTCACAGATCAACTGAACGTTCAAGGAATGGAACCCCTTTCTGTTCCGGAAATCCTCGGCATTCTCATGCAGAGCACGCAAAGCCACATGCGTGCAGTCAATGGCGCCCTGCACCATGGGGAAGCCCGCTATCCTAGCAAAGCCCATTGCGCGTTCTTGCTGCTTGTCTGGGGTCATGGGGAAAGAGATGTACTCTCGTCTCCTTTTAAAGAGGGCATTTGTGACCTGACGGATGCAGCAATGCACCGCAAACTGGGAGATATTGGCAATGTCCCCAGTAGCAGATTGAAATGTGCCAGTGGCATAAAAGTTCAGAGCCACTGTGATCTTCACTGCCACCGACAGAGACGTCCTTGACCTCAGTTGAGGCTGCAGATCTGGATGCAGCAGGTGGCAGAGCTCAGTGACCACCTCCTTGTTGAAGCGCAGCCTTCGCAAACACTGCTCCTCAGACATATGAATGTAGGAGAATTGTTCCTGGAATACCCTGGGAGGGTAAGGTCTCCTGTACAGAGGCATGTTGGCCCTCCTCCATCTGGCCATGATTGCCACTCTCTCTCTGCATCTCTGTGTCCTCCGATTCTGGTGGTGCAGGACGACGCCCCCAATCAGTGCAGCCCCCAAAGTCTCTTGGCAATCAAAGTTATGAAGGCCAAAAACCAAAGTACCTGCAAAGTTATGATCAGTAGCCAAAACTACCTCACACAGCGTTGACTCAATGCAGAAGTCTCTCTTTCTCTCGCTCCGAATCTCTCTCTCTCTCTCTCTCAGAACGAGTGGTACAAAAATGTCAACCACAGAGAAAGACAGGAAGAGGCCCCCTTTAAATAGCGCCCCCCCAGCCCCACAGCGACTGGGAACGTTCCAGTCTTCCGGTCGTTGGTTGCGCCAGGCGGAAAGGATGGGGGCGCCACTCAATTTCCGCTCCGGGGCACCACAAGGGCGTTGCACCCTCGTATGACGTCAAGATCTGCGTGCGCAGGAGATCGCGGCGGTAAAGTTTAGCGCCGCCGCAAAATGTCTAGTTAAGTTTGCGAGCGGCGCAAACATCGCTGCTCCCAGGCGCTAGTTGCTTTGCGCCCCATTAGCGCCCTCTTAAGGTGCTAACGGGAGGCGCAACCAACTGAATTTTTCCCCCATAGAGTTTAACGGTAGCAGTGCAGCAGAGAATAAGGTCAAAGCAGGGAATAATGGTAAAAAAAATAAATTAAAGGCTTTTTATCTGAATGCACGAAGCATTCGTAACAAGATAGACAAACTAATGGCACACATAGAGATAAATGGGTTTGATCTAATAGCCATTTCAGAGACATGGTTGCAAGGTGGCCAAGGTTGGGAACTAAATGTTCCAGGGTACTTTATGTTTCGAAAAGACAGGCAAAATGTAAAAGGAGGGGGAGTAGCCCTGATAATAAAGGATGACATAAGGACAGTAGCGAGAAAGGATCTCGACTCAGAAGATCAGGAAGTAGAATCAATATGGCTGGAGATAAGGAATAACAAGGGGCAGAAAACACTGGTAGGAGTAGCATATCGGCCCCCTAACTGTAGCTATACTGTTGGACCGAATATTAATCAAGAAATAGTAGGAGCTTGCAACAAAGATAATGCAATAATCTTGGGGGACTTTAATCTTCATATACACTGGACAAATCAAATTGGCAAATGTAGTCTGGAGGACGAGTTCATTGAATGCATTCGGGACATTTTCCTAGAACTATGGGGTAAAAATTCAGTTGGTTACGCCTCCCGTTAGCGCCTTAAGAGGGCGCTAATGGGGCGCAAAGCCGCTAACGCCCGGGCGCAGCGATGTTTGCGCCGCTCGGGAACTTAACTAGACATTGTGCGGCGGCGCTAAACTTTACCGCTGCGACCACCTGCGCGCGCAGATTGTGACGTCATTCCATGGTGCAATGCCCTTGTGGCGCCCCGAAGCGGAAATTGAGTGGCGCCCCCTGCCTTACCACCTGGCGCATCCAACGACCGGAAGACTGGAACGCTATCAATCGCTGTGGGGCTGGGGGGGGCGCTATTTAAAGGGGGCCTCTTCCTGTCTTTTTCTGTGGTTGACATTTTTGCACCACTCGTTCTGAGAGAGAGAGAGAGATTCGGAGAGAGAGAAAGAGAGACTTCTGCATTGACTCAACGCTTTGTGAGGTAGTTTTGCCTACTGATCCTAACTTCGCTAGTACTTTGGTTGCTGTCCTTCATTACTTTGCTTGCAAAGAGACTATGGGGGCTGCACTGATTGGGAGCGTCGTCCTGCTCCAGCTGAATCGGAGGACACAGAGACGCAGAGAGAGAGTGGCAATGATGGCCAGACGGAGGAGGGCCAACAGGCGTATGTACAGGAGAGCTTACCCTCCCAGGGTATATCGTGAACAGCTCTCCTACATTCATATGTCTGAGGAGCTGTGTTTGCGAAGGCTGCGATTCAGCAAGGAGGTGGTCACTGAGCTCTGCCACCTGCTGCAGCCAGATCTGCAGCCTCAACTGAGGTCCAGGACGTCTCTGTCGGTGGCAGTGAAGGTCACAGTGGCTCTCAACTTCTATGCTACTGGCTGATTTCAAGCTGCTGCTGGGGTCCTCGCCAATATCTCCCAGTTCGCGGTGCATTGCTGCATCCGGCAGGTCACAAATGCCCTCTTTAAAAGGAGACGAGAGTTCATCTCTTTCCCCATGACCCCAGACAAGCAGCGTGACCGCGCTCTGGGCTTTGCGAGGATAGCGGGCTTCCCCATGGTGCAGGGCACCATTGACTGCACGCATGTGGCTTTGCGTGCTCCACATGAGAATGCCGAGGAATTCCGGAACAGAAAGGGGTTCCGTTCCTTGAATGTTCAGTTGGTCTGTGACCACAGACAGCTGGTACTCGCTGTCAATGCCCACTATCCTGGCAGCTGCCACGATGCTTTTATCCTGCGCCAGACTACTGTGGCAGAACTTTTCGAGCCACCGCATCAGCCAGTTGGTTGGCTTCTCGGGGACAAGGGGTATCCATTGAGCACCTGGCTGATGACACCGCTCCGTACGCCCAACACCCCTGCTGAGCTGCGGTACAATGAGAGCCATCAAGCTACCAGGAACTTCATTGAGCGCACAATCGGTGTGCTGAAGCAACGGTTCCACTGTCTCGACCATTCTGGAGGAGCCCTGCATTACTCGTCTGAGCGAGTATCCAACTTCGTAGTTGTGTGCTGCATGTTGCATAACATGGCAATCGTCAGGACCCAGCCAATGCCACCAGGCCTTGGAGCACCACCAGAGGAGGAGGAGGAAGAGGAGGAGGAGGACGAGGAGGATGATCATCAGCAGCACCAAGGCGGGAGGGCGGCACACAATGGTGAAACTGCAAGGGCCGTCCGTCAACGGCTAATAGCAAGCCGCTTCTAGGGCCCCTGCTGTGGAAATGGCTTCTGCCATTGCTAACAACATCAATGAACCCAGCACGCAAGCCCTAAGCCGGCCAAGGCACCAATAATTCCAAACACCAACCATGTATATTTTGAATACAGAAACTTATTTATTTTACAAACTCTGTGTGTGTCAATTCCTCATGACAAACTCATAGAAATAAACACAAAAAAACAGTCAATAACATAACTGGTTCTCACAACCTGGAGATAATGTCCAAAACACTAAACAAAAGTTGAACCATGAACCTAGGCCTTTAATAAAAAAATGACCAGCATTTTGTCACATCTCCTACTTTTTGCCCTTCGAGGGTGATCTCCTTCCCTTGCGCACTTCCCCCCTTCTAACCCTACTGCTCCTCCGTAATGGGACCTCAGTGGCTGCAGCAAGGCTGGTGGAAGGCTGCTGATCGTCAGACCCTGACACTGCAGATGCCCCTGAAGGACGGCCTCGACCAGTTCTGGGCCTGGAGGGCCCGGCTGCAGACTGCACCAACTCTGCATGGGCGGCAGCAGTCTGTCCTACAGGCGGTGGCAAGTGCAGTGGAGAAGTGACAGTGTTGGCAGCAGGAATGCTGTCATCGTGAGAGAGGACAGCAACTCCCTGCTCGCCCGACACACTGGCACTCCCACGGGGCAGCACTTCAGCATCCGGAGCAATCTGCTGGAGAACAGATTGCTGGCCTGCTGTGGCGCGGTGAGAGCCCCGGGGACATGTGAACGAACCATCGAGGTTGGCAGCAGTCTGTGCTCGCGTGGCCTCAATCTGAGTCTGCATGAGAGCAGTCAGAGATGGGATCACGGCAGCCAGTGACTGAATTGCAGCACTAAGCGTTAGTGTGGCATCCGCCTGTGCTACAGCGAAGTGCTCCACACTCCTTGCCAGTGACTCAATGCATTCGGGCACCATTCCCACTGCACCCATGAGCTCAGTGTGCATGCCCACCGCCTGGGTGTTCATTTCTGCGATCAGCCGCTCCTCCTCTGCGTCCATTGCAGTAGGAGTCTCTGGCATACTCTCCCTCTGGAGAGAAGGCCCCCGTTCTTCCCTACCCCCATGGCGTTGCTGCAGCCCGCTGGGTCCTGGAGCTTCACCCTCATCAGACCCTTCCCCCCTGCTCCCCTCCAGGGAAGGCGTGTTCCCAGTGTGGGCATGGGCTTCCTCGGGAGAGGGTGGCACTGATGCTCCGGCTTCCTCTTCCTCCTCGGCTGCAGCTTCACTCCCAGTGGCAGCTTCAGGGCCCGTCTCCTCAGCTGGTGAATCACCATCTGAAAGCAGGGAGGTACAAGAGTGGCTTTAGCATGAGGACAGGGTGGCAGTAAGGGAAGAATAAGTGCAGCGAGTTAGCAAGTTGGATTGAAAGTGTCAAAGGCTGGTGTTGTGAGGGACAAGTGGAAGGACAGAGGACAAAAAGGTGATGACCTTACCATTGCTGTCCAGAACGGGGTCGGCGTCTCCAGTGGCGATGGGACTGATCACCCGGCTTGCCACAATCCTGTGGACGCGCTCCTCAAGATCGCTGAGGGGTTGCAGCTGAGGCCGCCCTCCACCTGTCCGTTGCTGCTGTCTCCGATTATGCGCCAGCTTGGCCTGCAAGAAAAAGGACAGCATCTGAGTAAATATACAGCCATGGTCTTGCCTGATGTGCCTCCCATAGGTGAATAGCCCTTACTGTATGCAGCCATGGTCTTGCCTGATGTGCCTCCCATAGGTGAATAGCCCTTACTGTATGCAAAGTGTGGAATGTGTGTGTGTGTTTCATGAAAGGGCCATAGGTGTTGGATGAGTGTTGTGCATTGGGGTTTTAAGACCCTCTGGCCATAGAGTGAGATTGAGATGGAGGGATGGAGATGTATTGAGAAAAAGCCACTCACCCTGACGACCCGAGTGAGGTCGTTGAACTTTTTGCGGCATTGAACATGGGTCCTGGGCACCATGCTCCTGGAGGAGACGCTCTAAGCCACCTCCCTCCACACTCTTCTGTACTCACGTGGCAAAGGCCTCCTGCCACTCTCAGGGAAGAGTATACATCTTCTGCGCTCCACCGCGCCAACCAGAGCATCCAAGGCCCGCTCGGTGAAGCGATGAGCTCGTTCTCTCACCCTCTCCATCCTTGGCAGCAAAATGGATTCACAGGTCTCTCCAGGCCGAGATTCAAGGCTGCAATGAGCAGGGTGTGGCTGGGGAGCAAGTTGCCCCCCCCCCGCTTTAAGAACTGGCCGGCGCCAGTGTGTCTGTGTTCCATCGCTAACTGGCAGCACCTGCGCTGCGCTCGCGCACTGAGTTAGCGCCTCACTGCTCGGCCTTTGCGCCTTAAGACAGGTGTGCAGTGCCTGATTTAGCGCTCCACTCACCTCCCGGGGCGGTAAAAGTGAAGTTTCCAGTCAGTGGCGATAATTAGCGCCAGGCGCTAATATTTGCGTCCAGACGATATTTGCGCCCCAAATGGGGCGTGACCTAATTTTTCCCCCTATATGTCATGGAACCAACCAGGGAACAGGTTATTTTAGATCTTGTATTGGGTAATGAGACAGAGTTAATTAGCAATCTCATAGTAAAGAATCCTCTGGGGCAGAGTGATCATAATATGATAGAATTTCACATTAATTTGGAGAGTGACTTGCCTAAGTCCGAAACTAGAGTCTTAAACTTAAATAAAGCCATTTACATAGGTTTGAGGGGCGAATTGGCTAAGGTAGATTGGAAAAATAGATTAAAAGGTATGGCGGTAGATAAGCAGTGGCTAGCATTTAAAGAAATATTTCATAATTCTCAACAAAAATACATTCCATTGAGAAACAAAAACCCCACAGGAAAAGTGATCCATCCGTGACTAATTAAAGAAGTAAAGGATAGTGTTGGATTGAAAGAAGAAACTTATAGGGGGAGAAATTCAGTATCGCCCCATTTGGGGCGCAATTATCGGCCGGGCACAAAGATTAGCGCCTGGCACTAATTATCGCCTCCGACTGCAAACTTGACTTTTATCGCTCCTGGAGGTGATTGGAGCGCTAAATCTGGCGCTACACATCTGTCTTAAGGCACAAAGGCTGAGGAGCGAGGCGTTAACTCAGAGCGCTGGCGAAGCTCATGTGATGTCAGTCAGCAATGGAACACAGACACAATTGCGCCGGCCAGTTCTTAAAGGGAAGGGTTGATCTTGCTTTCCATCCACATCCTGCTCATTGCAGCCTTGAATCTCGGCCTGGAGAGACCTGTACATCAAATCTGCTGGAAAGAACAATGGAGAGTACCAGGGAAAGAGCTCAGAGTGCAACCCCCACAGTCTCTTCTAAATCGATACAAGGAAGGGCAAATCAAAATGAACCTGCAAAGTGCTGCTCAGTACCCAAAACTCTTTCACACAGCGTTGAATCTCTCCAGAAGTCTCTCTCTCTCTCTCTCAGAATGCATGGTTCAAAAATGTCACCAACAAAAAAAGGCAGGAAGCGGTCGCCTTTAAATAGCGCTCCCCCAGTCCCTTCCTGACTACAAAATGCTCCCCTCAACCTGTCGTTGCTAGCAGCAGGTGGTAAGGCAGGGGGTGCCACTCAATATCCGCTCCGGGGCGCTACCGGGGCGTTGCGCACTCGACTGACGTCACGATCTGCCGGCGCAGGAGATTGTGGAGGTAGTGTTTAGCGCCGCCACAAAATGTCTAGTTAATTTCACGAGCGGCGCAAACATTGCCGCGCCCGGGCACTACTTGCTTTGTGCCCCATTAGCACCCTCTTAAGGCGCTAATGGGAGGCGCAACCAACTGAATTTTTCCCCCATTATGTTGCAAAGAATAATAGTAAGCCTGAAGATTGGGAGAGTTTCAGAAACCAGCAAAGGATGACCAAAAAATTGATAAAAAGGGAAAAAATAGAATATGAGAGAAAACTAGCAAGAAATATAAAAGCAGATTGTAAGAGTTTCTACAAGTATGTAAAAAGGAAAAGAGTAGCAAAAGGAAACGTTGGTCCCTTAGAGGCTGAGACAGGAGAAATTACTATGGAGAATAAGGAAATGGCAAAAACGTTAAACTAATATTTTGTTCCTGTCTTCACAGTAGAAGACACAAAAAGCATACCAAAAATGGTGGGGAACCAAGGGTCTAATGAGGGTGAGGAACTTAACATAATTAATATAAGTAGAGAAAAAGTACTAGAGAAACTAATGGGACTAAAAGCTGACAAATCCTCTGGACCTGACGGCCTACATCCTAGGGTTCTAACAAGAGGTGGCTGAAGAGATAATGGATACATTGGTTTTGGTCTTCCAAAATTCCCTAGATTCTGGAATGGTCCCAGCGGATTGGAAGGTCGCAAATGTAACACCGCTATTCAAGAAAGGAGGGAGAGAAAAAACAGTGAACTACAGGACAGTTAGCCTGACATCAGTCATCAGGAAAATGCTGGAATCCACTGTTAAGGAAGTGGTATCAAGTCACTTAGAAAATCATAACATGATTAGGAAGAGTCAACATGGTTTTATGAAAGGGAAATCATGTTTGACAAATTTATTTGAGTTTTTGAGGATGTAACTAGTAGGGTAGATAAAGGGTAACCAGTGGATGTAGTATATTTGGATTTCCAAAAGGCATTCGATAAGGTGCCACATGAAAGGTTATTACACAAGATAAGGGCTCATGGGGTTGGGGTAATCTAGTAGCATGGATAGAGAATTGGTTAACGGACAGAAAACAGAGAGTAGGGATAAACGGAACTTTAGATATATAGATAAGTGTGAGGTGATGTATTTGGTAGGAATAATAAGGAGGCCACATACTTCTTGGAAAATAAGAGTCTAACTGGGGTAGAGGAGCAAAGGGATCTACGGGTAACGATTCACAAATCATTAAAAGTAGTTATGCAGGTTAATAAGGCCATAAGAAAGCACTGGGGTTTATTTCTAGATGGATAGAATTGAAAAGCAGGGAAGTCATGCCAAAATTGTATCGAACCTTGCTTAGACCACACTTGGAAATTCGGTTGGTTAGCGCCTCCCGTTAGCGCCTCCGGGGGCCGATAACAGGGCTCTAACGACTTACCGCCCGGGCTCGGCGATATTACCGCTGCCCGCGAAATTCACCTGGCGGTTTGCGGCAGTGGTAACCCCCTAGCGCCACGATCTCCTGCGCCCGGAGATCGCGATGTCATCCGTCTGCGCAGCGCCCCGGTAACGCCCCGGACCCAAAATTCAGTTCCGTCCCCTGCAGCATCGCCGGGCGAAAACACCGACAGCTGCAGGAGGCGTTGTTCGGGAGGTTGGGCACTTCAGGAGCAGTAATTAAAGGTAAGTCCCCTGGTCTGCAGAAAAAATTTGTTTCCATTCGTTAGGTTGCCATTTGAAAATTTTTACCTGCCGCGATTGGTCAGCCCTGCACTCTGTTAGAGTGCCTGGGGCTCCGCGATTGGTCAGCCCTGCGCTCTGTTAGAGTGCCTGGGGCTCCGCGATTGGTCAGCCCTGCGCTCTGTTAGAGTGCCTGGGGCTCCGCGATTGGTCAGCCCTGCGCTCTGTTAGAGTGCCTGGGGCTCCGCGATTGGTCAGCCCTGCGCTCTGTTAGAGTGCCTGGGGCTCCGCGATTGGTCAGCCCTGCACTCTGTTAGAGTGCCTGGGGCTCCGCGATTGGTCAGCCCTGCGCTCTGTTAGAGTGCCTGGGGCTCCGCGATTGGTCAGCCCTGCGCTCTGTTAGAGTGCCTGGGGCTCCGCGATTGGTCAGCCCTGCGCTCTGTTAGAGTGCTTGGGGCTGATTGTCGTGGATCCCGGCTGCTGTCGGCGACGAGGGACATTGTTGAAATGCAGAGCTTGCAGCGATGGCCCTTCCCTTTGAGGGAGGGCAGGAGCCTCGGGTCCGGCAGCACGGCACGGGACATTGTCCAGCGCTGCAGCTCTACCGCCCCTCCTGCGTGGTTTAGCGCTCCGCTTCCTTCCTGGAGCGCTAACACCCAATTTAAATAAAGCTGAGAATCATTCGCGCCTGCCGCTAATTTTTCCAGCTTTTGAAATTTAACGCCCCAAACGGGGCATTACTGAATTTCTCCCCCCTGGTCTCCATATTATATAAAGGATATAGAGGCACTGGATAAGGGGCAAAAAAGATCTACAAGGATGATACCAGAACTGAGAGGTTATAACTATCAGGAAAGACTGAACAGGCTGGGGCTTTTTTCTCTAGAAAAGAGAAAGTTGAGAGATGACCCTGATAGAGGTCTTTAAAATGATGAAGGGGTTGGATAGGGTCGACATAGAGACGATGTTTCCACTTGTTGGAGATTCAGAAACTAGGGGCTAGAAATATATGATAGTCACTAATAAATCCAATGGGGAATTCAGGAGAAACCTATTTACCCAAAGAATGTGGAACTCACTACCACAAGGAGTAGTTGAGGCAAATAGTATAGATGCATTTAAGGGGAAGCTGGATAAACACATGAGGGTGAAAGGAATAGAAGGTTACGTTGATAGGGTTAGCTAAAGAGGGGTGGGAGGAGGCTCGAGTGGAGCAGTTGGGCCGAATGGCCTGTTTCTGTGCTGTAGGCTCCAGGTAACTCATTGTAATACCCTCTGTTGCCCTCGCTCAAGTGCCAGCCACATACAGCAATGTAATACAGGCATAATGAGATGTATGCATCCATGAGAGCCATCAGTAAGCGCATCATACACACGGTGAAGCAACGATTCTGATGCCTTGACAAACTGGGGGTTAAATGCCGTACAGCCCAGCAAAAGTATCGTGCGTCATTGTGGTTCGGTGTATGCTCCACAACTTTGCTATACAATGATTGAACATGGAGCACTTGCAGGAGTAGGCTACTTCCACCAGGCGGGGATTGAGGAAACATTCTTAGAATCACCCTACTCACCTCTTCCATGAACAGTCCTCCCTGGATCCTCACCACACCCGCAACAAATAATCCTTCATCTACATTCGAAACAACATTTGCTGAATCTCCAAGCATACCATTTCTGTCACCTGATGACGCAATATCCGAAATCATTATAGCAACACTCTCTGAACACACCGCAACGCAAGTGGCAGCAAATTGTATTACCCGGAACATCATCTATCTGTCTAGAATTTGCCACCCCAGTACTTCCCTCGGTGAAAATGTGTGACTAATATGCACTAGTTAAATGTTCACATATCCAGTGAATATACCTGCGCTGCTTGTTCTAGGTCCTCCCCAGTGACTGGAGCAAATGATTGACTGGCTGCTGTGTGTCCGTAAGAGGCTGTTCTGACTGAGTTTGCAGTGTCAGTATTTAGGTAACTGCAGGGCCCTGGCCACTCTCTTGCACATGTGCAGTTTCTGGAGGGCAGTGGGCGAAGGCTGTGGAGGTGTTGGATAGCAGCATCATCCATGCCCATTGTAGGCTACATCTGTTACTAAGCACCATATCCATATTCCCACTGACCTGCATGACAGCAGATCCAATGACAGCAGTGAGGTGAGTCAAACCCTTATCAACAGCTGTGTCCATGCAATCTGCAGGGCTGGCTGAGGAGGAGGACAAAATTGAGAGGTCGCACAACACCAGGTTATAGTCCAACAGTTTTATTTTAAATCACAAGCTTTCGGAGTTACAACTCCTTCATCGGGTGAAGTGAGGAGATACAGAATCGTCAAAGCATATATAGATAGAGAACAATGCATGTGTAACTTACAATTGCAGACAACTGAATTCAATCATCCTGACTGTTTATCTGCCGAGGTGTGATAAAGTTAATCAGGTCAGCCAGGAAGGTACCACATCAAAGACATAGCAAGATACAACTGAGACAATGAGGTGGAATCGCATGGGGTCTAACGTGTCAAAAGCTGCCGTCTGTACACCAGATACATCGACGACATTTTCTTCCTTTGGACCCATGGCGAAGGATCACTGAAAAGACTACACGATAATATAAACAAGTTCCATCCCACCATCAAACTCACCATGGACTACTCCTCAGAATCGGTTTCATTCCTGGACACACGAATCTCCATCAAAGACGGACACCTCAGCACTTCACTCTACCGCAAGCCCACGGACAACCTCACGATGCTCCACTTCTCCAGCTTCCACCCTAACCACGTTAAAGAAGCCATCCCCTATGGACAAGCCCTGGAAATACACAGGATCTGCTCAGACGAGGAGGAACGTGATGGACACCTACGGACGCTGAAAAACGCCCTCGTAAGAACGGGATATGACGCTCGACTCATCGATCGACAGTTCCGACGGGCCACAGCGAAAAATCGCATAGACCTCCTCAGAAGGCAAACACGGGACACAACCAACAGGGTACCCTACGTCGTCCAGTACTTCCCCGGAGCGGAGAAACTACGCCATGTTCTTCGCAGCCTTCAACATGTCATCGATGACGACAAACACCTCGCTAAGGCCATCCCCACGCCTCCACTACTTGCCTTCAAACAGCCGCCTAACCTCAGAAGTACCATCGTTCACAGCAAATTACCCAGCTTTCAGGATAACAGCGACCACGACACCACACAACCCTGCCACGGCAAACTCTGCAAGACATGCCAGATCATCAACACAGATACCATCATCACACGTGAGGACACTACCCACCAGGTACATGGTACATACTCATGTGACTCGGCCAACGTTGTCTACCTCATACGTTGCAGGAAAGAATGCACCGCGGCATGGTACATCGGCGAGACCATGCAGACACTGAGACAACGTATGAACGAGCACCGCGCAACAATCGCCAGGCAGGATTGTTACCTCCCAGTCGGGGAACACTTCAGCAGTCAAGGACATTCAGCCTCGGATCTGCGGGTAAGCGTTCTCCAAGGCGGCCTTAGGAAAACACGACAACGCAAAATCATCGAGCAGAAACTGATAGCCAAGTTCCGCACTCATGAAGATGGTCTCAATCGGGATCTTGGGTTTATGTCACGATACATGACGTGATCCGGACTCGAGTCGTCGTTGGCTTGTTCACAGATGTGATTCCCAGTAAAAAAGTAAAAATTTTAAAGTTAATCGTTTTACATACAGACGGCAGCTTTTGACACGTTAGACCCCATGCGACTCCACCTCATTGTCTCAGTTGTATCTTGCTATGTCTTTGATGTGGTACCTTCCTGGCTGACCTGATTAACTTTATCACACCTCGGCAGATAAACAGTCAGGATGATTGAATTCAGTTGTCTGCAATTGTAAGTTACACATGCATTGTTCTCTATCTATATATGCTTTGACGATTCTGTATCTCCTCACTTCACCCGACGAAGGAGTTGTAACTCCGAAAGCTTGTGATTTAAAATAAAACTGTTGGACTATAACCTGGTGTTGTGCGACCTCTCAATTTTGTCCACCCCAGTCCAACACCGGCATCTCCGCATCATGAGGAGGAGGAGACAGTGGAGCTGAATGCCTGTGTGGCAAAAGTCTGAAAAATCATCAATGATGCGAAGCCTGGTGTTAAGCCGTCTGCTGTGGGATCTCGCTGCCGATGTCCCTGGAGTTGCCATGTGCTCCATGGTGTGTGGCAGGGTTTTAATCCTGTGCATCAGCAAACTACATCTACAAGCTATGGGCACTTTCATCATACCTGCCAGGGTGCCAGCAAGTCAGCTGGGCCAGACCGCCCCGGCCACAGCCGAGTGGCAGCAGTCTGTGGCCGGGCCCTGACAGGCTCGAGCAACCACAACTCACTGGCCACGAGCATCTCAACTGTCCCAACATGAGGAACAGCCATCTTCTGGCAGCGTTGCTGAGACCACGAGGGGAGCACCTCTTAGGAGTAGCAGAGTTAGTAAACCTTAGTTTGAGAAAAGCGCTATGGGCTGATCATTTGGTTGAGTAATGAATCCCCTCCCCCCCGCTGTTTATTCCACCCCCACCCAGCTCTGTTTATCAGGATAATTATTATGTTTGCCATTGAATTAATCACCTTCATCACATGTGGCACGGTGGTCTGCAGTGTGGTTTAATCGCAGCTTCTGAGTGGTGAAGGTTGTAACAAGGACTGTTAAACAGAGAGGTTCTGTGTCATTTTTCAGAGCAGGAGAATGACCAGGTTACCTGAATCGCTGAGCAATGAGCTGATCCTTCACATCTCTTGCTGTAAGGTGCTGAGGTGGCCCTCCCACTTCTGCTGCTTTGTCTCCTTCCCCCAGTCTTCCCCGTCCAATGAGGACAGCTTCTGCAGCTGCTGTGCATCCACCAATGGCAGGCCTCTCGGTAATGCCAGCTGATACAGTCTGCAGCACGACTCCATGATGTGAGACTCTGGGCTGGATTTTACCAGCCCTGAGGAGGCGGGTTTGGAGGCGGGACTGCTGGGAAAATGGGAATAATTGGGAGCGGGTCCCAACCCCGCTCCCAACCCACCTCCGAACCATCTTCCTGGGAGGCGGGCCCCCGACTCGCGCAGTATATTGTAGGAAGCTTTCTTCCCGCATCCCCCTCCCGCTCCCCCCACATGCTGGTCGAGACGCCTGAACCTCTTCTCCAACATCCTCTGGTGTGCTTAATAATGATCCCAGTGATTCACTCATTTTAATTATATCTGTGCTGCTCAAGTGTGGAGGGGAGACATGAGCCACACCTGTAGGGCATATCCCTTGTCGTCAGCAGCCATCGTGTCTTGTTCCTGGGACGGTTGAAAATTGGGGGGTTTGGTAGACTGGCGCAGGATACATGTGTTGTGACGGCTGCTTGAGTATTTTTTTTATTCATTTATGGGATGTGGGCGTCGCTGGCAAGGCCAGCATTGTAGGGGGTAGTGGTGTGTGTGTCAGCTTCACCTCTGACTTCTGAGCGGTTCGAATCGCTCCCACTCCCTTGGTTCTAGACCTTGGATTTATTTGGGGGTTGTGACAAAAGGGCAGCAGACAACTGGTTTGGTGCAAGAACTATTGATCTTTATTCAAGAGAGTAAATATAACACGACAATCTTCACACTCTAATAAAATGGGGAACACTTCGGTACAAGCGTGGTAAATCACATTAGAAGAATACCTCACCCCTCCCAATCCCACTTTACTAGCTAAGTTGGGCTCTAGAGAACCAGGGATAATGCTCACCAAACAAATCCTTGACAGTTGAGCTGGTTCGCGGTTTCAGGGTTCGCTGGATTGGATTTATCGGGTGAGTACCCACTTTTCTTTGGTTAGAGGTAGGGTTTAGAGTCTTTTTAAGTAAAAAGTTTCGTAAGGCCATTGTTGCCGCGAGGTGTCCGATGGTCACTGAGGCGGTCGCTCTGGTCTCTTCTTGCGTGTCGGCCTACTTCTGGAGCTGTTGGCCTCCTTTGTTGAACGGTCTTGTTTTCGAGCTGTCGACCTCCTGGCTGGACACGTAACTGCTGAACGGTTGTACTGGAGAGCTGCTTCCTTGCTGCTTGCTGAACTCCTTACTGCTTGCTTGTTGAACTTGTTTCTGTTGAACTGTGTACGGTTGTACTCGAGAACTCCTTTCTGTTGTAACTGTGTAACTGCTCCACCGTTGAACTTGAAGAGAACTTGTTGTAACTGCTGAACTGACTTCTTGAGAAAACAGGCCCTCAATTATACTAATTGGGGCCTCCCAATCAGTCCCGGTTTATTGTAAGATTTTGGCGGGCTCGTCAACAGTAACCTGTTTGTAAATGTGTGAAGTGGTTTCGGGATGGCTCCATCCTGTCGATCTGCTTGCTTGATTGTAGTTGATTGTTCTCAGGTTTTGAGTTTCTTGACTGGGCCTGAGATTTCTATAGAGTGGGTCAAAGTGATCTGTTTTATGCATGTCTTGATGGGTCCTGTAATTTGGGTGGAGACTGCTCTTCCTCGGGTCTATTGTTAGGATGTGAGGGGGAAAAATTCAGTTGGTTGCACCTCCCGTTAGCGCCTTAAGAGGGCGCTAATGGGGCGCAAAGCATCTAGCGCCCAGGCGCGGTGATGTTTGCGCCGCTCGCAAAATTAACTAGACATTTTGCGGCGGCGCTAAACACTACCGCCACGATCTCCTGTGCCGGCAGATCGTGACGTCAGCCGAGTGCGCAACGCCCCGGTATCATCCTGGATAATTAGTGCCAGGCACTAATCTTTGCGCCCGGCCGATAATTGCGCCCCAAATGGGGCGATACTGAATTTTTCCCCCTTAATGTCTGATAGGGGCCGATTAACTCCAAGCGAGGTCATGCAGTTTCCCAGACAGTTTGCATTAACTCCAATATCCAAACTGTCTTTACAGAGGTTGACCCCACCTTCCTTTACAACCTTTTCTCCTTTACAAGTCCAGACATGTCTTTTAAAATACCAAATCTTGGTTTTTGCTCTAAAATGTCCTTCGGTTAGGCCCAATGCATTTCACCACCCTGAAATAGTTAGAAGAGAGTCCAAAGTCTTTTTCCTTAGGGTTTGTCTTTGAGTTTTGGGGGATCTGTGAATTTTGAGAATCTTACAGCATTTATTGCCCATCTCTAATTGCCCTTGAGAAGGTGGTGGTGAGCTGCCTTCTTGAACCGCTGCAGTCCGTGTGGTGATGGTACTCCCACAGTGCTGTTAGGTAGGGAGTTCCAGGATTTTGACCCAGCGACTATGAAGGATCGGCGATATACTTCTAAGTCAGGATGGTTTTGACTTGGAGGGGAACTTGGAGGTGGTGGTATTCCCATGCGCCTGCTGTCTTTGTCCTTCTAGGTGGAAGAGGTCGCAGGTTTGGGAGGTGCTGCCGAAGAAGCCTTGGCGAGTTGCTGCAGTGCATCTTGTAGATGGTACACACTGCAGCTACGGTACGCCAGTGGTGGAGGGAGTGAATGTTTAAGGTGGTGGATGGGGTGCTAATCAAGTGGGCTGCTTTGTCCTGGATGGTGTCGAGCTTCTTGAGTGTTGTTGGAGCTGCACTCAACCAAGCAAGTGGAGAGTATTCCATCACACTCCTGACTTGTGTCTTGTAGATGGTGGAAAGGCTTTGGGGAGTCAGGAGGTGAGACACTCGCCGCAGAATACCCAGCCTCTGACCTGCTCTTGTTGCCACAGTATTTATGTGGCTGGTCCAGTTAAGTTTCTGGTCAATGGTGACCTCCAGGATGTTGATGGTGGGGGATTCGGCGATGGTAATGCCATTGAATGTCAAGGGGCGGTGGTTAGACTCTGCTTGTTGGAGATAGTCATTGCTGGGCACTTCTGTGGCGCGAATTTTATGTATCTTGCATAAACTTGCAAGATCCTGTCTCTATGATCGGTCACTAGCTGGGCATTAATGTTGTGGTAGCCTGTTCTGTTGAAGAATGCTGCTGGCTGGTGTTCGGGTGCTCCGATGGTAACTCGTGTGTCGTCAATGCTGCCCTGGACGCGGGGGAAAGCCAGCCACTGCTGCAAATCCCTGAGCTCTCTCGTGTTGATCGTTGAGGTTAATGAGGAAGGTGATGTACTGCTCAGCCCTGGTGAATAGGGCGCTGGTGGCCTCCTTAGTGCAGCTGTGTGCTGCAGACTGGGAGATATTTCCCTATTGGATGTATCAGTAGCTATCTTGTATTCATTGCCCCCAGCTTTGGAATCACCTACAAATGGAAACAGTGGACAAGAAATTGGGCTCGTTGGTGCCCGGTTTTTGGGTGCTAAGGGTGCCCTTAGAGTTTCAAAAAGGCGTCCGTGGCGTGCACGCACACTTGTGGGGTGAATTGCGCCAGAAGCCACATTGGTGCAGGTGTTAGTGCGTGCGCAGTGAACGTCCGCTGGAAGTATGCAGATTATGACGTTAATCAGCGTGCTACGCTGATTTTACACCAGCGGTGCCATTTTGGAGATCAAAGCTCCGCCCAACATTCTCTTAACCGCGCACAGCTGATCACACGTTCACTAGAAGGAAGGACCACCCACCAGCGCTATTTAAAGGGATCATCAACTACTTACAGGTTAATTGTTGGTTGATTTCTTCTGGCTGTTGCTACGATTCTACAAGTGTTTGGTGCTTTCTATAGTTTCAAGTTGCTAAAGTCTACAGGGAGTGGTGTGGCAGGTGCTGAAGGACTTTGTCCTGACTTCAAGGATTCTGCACAAACCACTGGCTCCCAGACATGGGTGCAGTAGTGGGCCTTCCCCTTGGAATACAGCATGACAGGGAGAATGAACAGAGGCGACACAGAGCAGGACAAGCTGCTGGCAGAGGGAGGAGGAGGAGGGGGAGAAGGGCTCTCAGCAGAAGGCCATATCCGCCCAGGGTGTTCAGGGAGCAATACTCCGACCGGAACCTCAGCGAGGAACAGTGTGTGAGACGTCTGCGCTTCAGTAAGGATGTCCTCACTGAAATCTGCCGCCTGCTGCAGCCACAGCTGTAACCTCAGAGCAGGGCGAGGACCACATTGCCAGTGGCTGTGAAGGGCACGGTGGCCAAGAACATTTAATCGTCGGGCTCCTTCCAAGCTGGAGCTGGAGATATTTGCAGTTTCTTGCAGTTTGCTGTCCACTGTTGTGTAAGGGAGGTCACTGAGGCTCTCTATACACAGAGGAACAACTTCATCTCATTCCCTCTTGCCAGAGACAAGCAGGTCGAGCGAGGATGCGGCTTCGTGAGGATTACAAGCTTCCCCATGGTGCAGGGTGCCATTGACTGGACGCACATTGCATTGTGGGCACCGCATCTCAACTCTGCCCTATACCAGAACCGAAAGGGATTCCACTCCTTCAATGTCCAGCTGGTGTGTGACCATACTCAGCGAATCATGCAGGTCAATGCCCGGTATCCTGGCAGCAGTCATGATGCCTTCATTCTGCGGCAGTCCACTGTGCCAGCTGTATTTAAGCCACCACAGCAAACCAAAGGATGGCTACTGGGTGACGAGGGCTATCCGTTAACAACATGGCTCATGACTCCGGTGCACAACCCACGCTGACGTGCGCAGCATGCATACAATGTAAGCTGTGCTGCCACATGAAATGTGATAGAGCAGACCGTTGGCGTGCTGAAGCAACGCTTCCGCTGCCTGGACCGCTCTGGAGGAACCCTGCCGTATTCAGCAGAGCGGGTATCGGGATTCGTGGTCTGCTGCATCCTGCACAACCTGGCCATCATGAGGGCACAGCCCTCGCCACCAGCCATACGGCGAGCTGCTGAGGAGCAGGAGCATGAGGAGGAAAAGGAAGGGAGGAGGCAACCTAGACAGCCCTGGGCTGCCCATGAAGAAATGTCCCACACCTTCCCTTCCCTCTGTCACTGACCACCACAGCTTCTGCTTGGCCACGATACAAAAATAAAAGCCACCACAAAATAAACATTCCAAACCAAATTTATAAATGAAACCATGCCATATTGCGTACAAAAGTCAACTAATCACCCTTGTGCATTCCCTTAGTGCCTGTCTTCCGTGTGCCTTTGCCTGTCCTAGTGCTCCTACGCAGTGCTACCCCAGTGGCTGCAGCATGGCTGGTGGAAGGCTGCTGACTTTCAGTGGGGGAGACTGCAGATGGCCTTGGGGGACGACCTGGAGCAGCTCTGGGCCCGGAAGGCCCAGCTGTAGACTCACCACCTCAACATGGGCTGCAGGAGTCTGGGCTGACTGACTGACAGGCAACAGCAAGGGCACTGGCAGAGTGGCAGGGGTGGGAGGATGAATGCTGTCATTCTGAGAGAGGACAGCAGGTTCGTGCGCCATGGAGCCACTGCCACTCCCCTGGGGTGGCGCGTCAGCAGAGGACAGATTGCTGGAGTGCTGTGACACACTGCAAGCCCCTTTGCACACTGTAATCCACAGCCATGGTGGCAGCAGTCTGACCTTGCATGACAGCAGTCTCAGCTTCCACTGCAGCACTAAGACGTTGTGACATCGGCCATCAGATCCTACATCATGGTTGGGTCCACAAGTGTGCAAATGGGGTTGGCCATCACTCCCATGCTGGAAAGGATGGGCTCCAAGCTCTGCGCAAAGCCCTGTGCCAAGTTGGTGCCGGACTCCTCCATGCTCCTTGACATTGCATGCAGGGTTTCTGACAGGCTTCCCAATGCACCAAGCATTTTGTTGTGCATACCCATCAGTGTTCTTCTGTAGGCCGCCCCATTGAAGTCCTCATCTGAGTCCTCTGCAGCAGAACCCAAATGTGACCTCACCCTCTGGCAAGCTGGCACCTGCGCTATCCTTGTCCCCTGCTCTGGCTGCAGCCCACGCGTGCCTGATTTCTCACCACATGCAGATCCCGTCTCTAATCTATCCTCTAAGATACGCGCAATGTCAGTATCTGAGCCGCTGACCTCTTTCCCAGGTCAGATTCTGTTCAACCATGACTCCCAGTACCTGCTCCAGCCACAATGCACCTCACCTTTAAGAGGTGCAGGCTAGCTTTAAGTGGAGCTAGCCACTCACGATATTGGCCCCCTGCTGATGCGTCCAGCCAATGAACAGCACTGGCTGGACGCAGTGATCATTCAAATGAGCAGGCAGCACAAAGTTGGCATGCTGCCTGCATTGCAATCAACGGGCGCGGGTTAATCGCGCATTGTGATACCTGCGCCCATTTTTGGGGGCTATCCAATTTAGCCCCCACTCGCTCCACATCTAACCTGTCCAACCCATTCATAATTTTAAAGACCTCCATCAGGTCACCTTTAAGTCTTCTCTTTTCTAAGGAATAAAGCCCCAGCCTGTTCATTCTTTCCCGATAGCTTTAACCTCTCAGACCTGGTACCATCCTTGTAAATCTTTTTTGCACTTTCTTCAGTGCCTCTATGTCCTTTTTACAGTCTGGAGACCAGCACGGTGCACAGTACTCTAAGTGAGGCCTGACCAGGCCTATACAAGTTTAACATAACTTCACTAGTTTTGAATTCTATACCCCTAGAAATAAATCTCAATGCTTTGTTAGCATTTTTAATTGCTTTGCTGACTTGCGATGCTGCTTTTAATGATTTGGTCACCTGTATCCCTCGGTCCCTTTGTTCCTCTACCCCATTCAGTTTCTTATTTTCTAAGGTGTAGATAATGTTTCTATTTTTCCCACCAAAGTGCATCACCTCACATTTATCAATGTTCATAGAATGATCGAATCATATAAACTGACAGCACAGAAGGAGGCCATTCGGTCCGTCGAGCCTGTGCTGACTCTTAGAATGAGCAGTCGTGCTCAGTCCCACACCCCCATCTTTTTGTTCGTAACCCTGTAAGTTCCTCATCCTCAAGCACCTGTCCAACGCCCTTTTAAAATTATTGATGGAATCCGCTTCCACCACCTTTTCCGGTCGAGCGTTCCAGATCACAACAATCAATGAAAAAAATTCTCCTTATCTCCCCTCTAGATCTTTTGCCAATCATTTTAAATCTATGACATCTAGAACTGTACAAAACACTAATTAGGCCACAGCTAGAATATTGCGTACCGTTCTGGTCACCACATTACAGGAAGGATGTGATTGCACTAGAGAGGGTGCAGAGGAGATTTACGAGGATGTTGCCTGGGCTGGGGAATTTTAGCTGAGGAAAGATTGGATTGGCTGGGGCTGTTTTCCTTGGAACAGAGCAGGCTGAGGGGAGATTTAATTGAGGTGTATAATATTAGGAGGAGCTGAGATAGAGTGGATAGGAAGGACCTATTTCTCTTAGCAGAGGGGTCAATAACCAGGGGGGCAGAGATTTAAAGTAATTGGTAGAAGGATTAGAGGAGAGTTGAGGAGACATTCTTTCACCCAGATGGTGCTGGGGGTCTGGAACTCACTGCCTGAAAGGGTGGTCAAGGCAGAAACCCTCATCACATTTAAAAAGTACCTAGAAGTGTCGGAAACTGCAAGGCTACGGACCAAGTGCTGGAAAGTGGGATTAGGCTGGATAGCTCTTTTCACCCGGCACGGACACAATGGGCCGAAATGGCCTCCTTCTCTGCCATAAATTTCTATGATTCTCTGGTTATTGACCCAATCACCAGAGGGAATAGTTTTTCTCTCTCTACTCTATCAAAACCTCTCATCATCTTGATAACCTCTATTAGGTCACCGCTTAACCTTCTCTGTTCTAAGGAGAACAGTCCTAACTTTTCCAACCTCTCCTCATATCTGCAGTCCCTCATCCCTGGTAACATCCTAGTAAACCTCCTCTGCACCCTTTCTAAGGCCTTTACATATTGTGGGGCCCAGAATTGTCCACAATACTCCAGCTGAGGCCTAACCAGTGATTTATAAAGTTCGAGCATGATCTTTGCTGTTATATTCTATTCCTCTATTTATAAACCCAAGTAACCCGTATACTTTTTTAATCACCTTATCAACGCCCGGCCACCTTTTAAGGATTTGTGTATATGGACACCAAGGTCTCTCTGCTCATCTACACTTTTCAAAATCGTGCCATTTATAGTAAACTGTCTTTCCATATTAGCCCTGCCAAAGTGCATCACTTCACACTTCTCCGCATTGAACTCCATCTGCCATGCTTCTGCCCATTTCACCATCCTGTCTGTTATCCTGAAGCCTACAATTATCCCCATCACTATCTACTACTTTGCCAAGTTTTGTATCATCTGCAAATTTTATAATGCTGCTCCCTACATCCAAGCCTAGATCGTTTATAAAAATTGAAAAGAGTAATGGACCCAAAACTGACCCTTGGGGAACACCACTGCAAACCACCTCCCAGTCTGAAAAACATCCATCCACCACCACCCTCTGTTTCCAGTCACTGAGCCAATTCCGTATCCATACCACCACTTCCTCCTTAATTCCATGGGCTTCCATCTTCTTAATAAGTCTCCTGTATGGCACTTTGTCGAATGCCTTCTGAAAGTCCATAATGGGGCTAGAAATTCGTTATAGCCAGGAAATGGACAATGTTTAGACTAAAAAATGTTAAGCTGCACCACCTGAAAATCATCTAGGATGCACACAAAATTCCTGCTTACTCCTCATTTAAATGATTGCAGTCATGATTCTCGTCTAAAAACTCAAGCTCATTGGTGGTACACTGAAAAGCTGGACCAATATCAGAGGCAGTCTAATTGCAAGTAATGATTGCCACAGGCTTTTTTTTACTACTTAAAGGGGAGGTTCATTGATGCTGCAGCACCTTATTCTCAGGATTGTTGGGTGCGCAGCTGCCCCAACAACCATAAGAAGAAGGTCAAGGAGAAGGAAGAGTTCTTTACAAATCCTGATGGCAGATCGTCGCCCCAGGAAGAGAGCCCGGGGGTTTTCTGATGAAGCTCTGGAGGCATTGGATCTCGCAGTGGAGAGAAAGTGTGTGGTCCTGTACCACCAACTGGCAGGAGGCCCTCGCCACAAGTGTCCCACACTATGTGGAGGGAGGTGGCACAGAACATCATGGGCAGCAATGTGATCCCCAGGACCCATACCCAGTGCAAGAGGAAGTTTAATTACCTCAGTCGGGTGGTCAGGGTAACTGAATGCTTCAACAAATGCCACATACCACCATCTGAACCACAGTCTGCACACACTGCCCAAAGCACCACACCACCAGCACTCACCCACCAACAATCTCTACCTACCAACACTCACACCCACATCTCACACCTTGCACACAATGACAGCTATTCAACTATGGCAGGTACATCACCCAAACACCTTGCAGCACACTCACTCACACACTTTCCTTTCTCTTGCAGGCCAAGGTGCCGCATAATCGCTGGGAGCAGAAGCGGACAGGCGGGGGCCAAGCCCACATTGAAGAGCTGAGTCAGCTGAAGATGAGAGATGATAGGTGCAATAGCAAGGCTGCCAGCGAGCCTCTTGGGGCTCTGCGCGGAGCTTGGAGCCCAGGATTTCCAGGCTGTAAATGGCGGTGTGCTCCCCGAGAGACCGTGGCGACCCAGACGTGATGACGCGCATGATGGGCGATGTCGCAGCTTCTATTACAGCACAGGTGGTAGTGACCCAATGTCTTAGTGCTACAGCGGAAGCTCAGACTGCTCTCATGCAGTCTCTGCTTGGTGGCATCCAAGCTCTGACTGCTGCCATCATGGCTGGATCTACCACCGTCAACCAGGGCTTCCACGGTGTCGCAGCAGGCCAGCAATCTGTGCTGCAACAGGTTGCTAGGAATGCTGAGGTGTTGCCCTGGGCGAGTGGCAGTGGGTCAATGGAGCAGGAACCTGCTGTCCTCTCTCAGGGTGACAGCATTCCTGCTCCCACCCCTGCCACTCCGCCATTGCCCTTGTCACTGCCTGTCAGCCAGCCCAGACTGCTGCCATCCATGCCGGGGTGGTGCAGTCTACAGCCGGGCCTTCTAGGCCACAGTTGCTCGAGGTCGTCCTGCAAGACCATCTGAAGTCTCCCCCATGGAAACTCAGCAGCCTTCCACCAGCCATGCTGCAGGCACTGGGGGAGCACTGCATAGGAGCACTAAATCAGGAAAGGGCACCAGAATGGCAGGCACTAAGGGGTTGCACAAGGGTGATTAGTTACTAGTATTCATGTGATATGTGTGATATGTTTATAGATAAATTTATTAATGGTGTTTGGAATATTTTGTGGTCTCTCTCATTTCACCTTTGTGCCCAGGAGGACGCTGTGATATGGCGTGAGACAGGATTGTATGATGGGGATGTGGTGAGCTACGGGGATCTGGGGTTTCATTCATTTGAATCACAGTCTGATGAGCCGATCACGGACCACCGGTCCGGAAGTCCCATTGTCTGGCTGCCTCCTCCCTCCCTCCTCTTCCTCCTTGTCCTCCTTCTCCTCTCCCTCGTCCTCCTCCTGAGGTGGTCCCGCAATCCCTGCTGGCAAGGGCTATGACCTCATGATGGCCAAGTTGTGAAGCATGCAGCAGACCACCACGAAATGGGACTCCCGCTCAGCCGAGTACTGGAGGGCTCCTCCCGAGCTCTCAAGGCAGCGGAACCATTGCTTCAGCAGGCCGATGGTCTGCTTGATGATGTTCCTGGTGGCAACATGGCTCTCGTTATATGCGTGCTGGTCAGGAGTGTTGGGGTTGAGGAGGGGAGTCATGAGCCAGGTGGGGAGCGGATAGCCCTTGTCTCTGAGCAGCCACCCGCGAGCATGACGTGGTGGCTGGAAGAATGCTGGCACACCGGTATTCTTCTTCTTAGGCAGACCCTCGGAACCGAGGATGACTTGCTTCCACATTAAAAATGAGTTCTCAGGTGACTGATGAGTCCAATGTGGGACCTACAGTCTCTGTCACAGGTGGGGCAGACGGTGGTTGAAGGGGCAGGTGGGTGGGGTGCTTGGGTTGACGTGCGCTCCTTGTGCTGCCAGCGCTTGGCTTCCGCTTGCTCCCGGCGAAGAGACTCAAGGTGTTCGGCGCCTTCCCAGATGCTTCCCCTCCACTTTGTGCGGTCTTGGGCCAGGGATTCCCAGGTGTCGGTGGGGATGTTACACTTTTTCAAGGAGGCTTTGAGGGTGTCCTTGAAGCGTTTCCTCTGCCCACCTGGGGCTCTCTTGCCGTGCCGGAGCTCCGAGTAGAGCATTTGTTTTGGGAGTCTCGTATCGGGCATGCGGACAATGTGACCCGTCCATCGGAGCTGATTGAGCGTGGTCAAAGCTTCGATGCTGGGGATGTTGGCCTGAGAAAGAACACTGAAGTTGGTGCACCTATCCTGCCAATGGATTTGCAGGAACTTGCAGAGGCAGCATTGGTGGTACCTCTCCAGTGCTTTGAGGTGCCTGCTGTACATGGTCCATGTCTCTGAGGCATACAGCAGGGCGGGTATCACTGCTGCTCTGTAGACCATGAGCTTAGTGCCAGGTTTGAGGTCCTGGTCTTCAAACACTCTCTTCCTCAGGCGACCGAAGGCTGCACTGGCACACTGAAGGTGGTGTTGGACTTCGTCGTCGACGTCTGCCCTTGTTCACAGTAGGCTCCTGAGGTATGGAAAGTGGTCCACGTTGTCCAAGGCCTTGTCGTGGATTTTGATAATCGGGGGGCAGTACTGTGTGGCGGGGGCAGGTTGGTAGAGGACCTTTGTCTTACGGATGTTTAGTGTAAGGCCCATGCTCTCGTACGCTTCGGTGAAGGTGTTGACAATGGTTTGGAGTTCGACCTCCGAGTGAGCGCAGACGCAAGGATGAAGGCATCGTGGCTGCTGCCAGGATAGCGGGTATTGACATTGAGGATTCGCTGTCTGTGGTTACACACCAACTGCACATTAAGTGAGTGGTAGCCTTTGCGGTTACGGAAGATCTCAGGATTGTTATGCTGTGCCCGCAAAGCCATGTGGGTGCAGCCGATGACGTCCTGCACCATGAGGAATCCCGCTATCCTGGAAAAGCGACATTCACGCTCGTCCTGCTTCTCTCTGGTGATGGGGAAGCCAATGTAGTCACTTCTCCTGCTGTAGAGAGCCTCTGTGACCTCCCGGATGCAGCGATGGACGGTGTTAGCTATGTCTCCTGCTGCATACTGGAATGATCTGCTGGCAAAGAAATTGAGGGCCACGGTGACCTTGACTGTCACTGGGAGAGCCGTGGTCGCTCTGGTCTGAGGCTGGAGGTCTGATTGCAGGAGGTGACAGAGTTCTGTGACCACCTCCTTGGTGAAGCAGAGCCTCCTAATACACTGTTCCTCGCTTAATTGAAGGTTGCAGAAGTGATGTCGGAATACCCTCGGAGGGTAAGGCCTCCAGTTGAGAGCCCTGATGTCCCTCCTCCTCCCTCTGGCTACATGTTCCCATCTTTCTCGCTGCCTCCGCTCCCTCCACCGTAGATCCTGGAGGGCGAGGTTGACTGCCAGTACAGTCCCCATTAATCTTAGCAAGTGATGTAGTTTGAAGCATCTCAAAAATAATGAGGGCATTTTGCACTTGCCAGAACACTCCCTGATACCAAAAACCTTTGAAATGACTAAAGAAGACTCTTGCAGTTGCAGGAAGTAGCTCACAGTCACTCAAACCGCAAAACCCTGTCAGGTGCGAGTGATTGGTGATGATCTCTTTAAACAGCGTCGCTGGAGCTGGCTTCCTGCTGCTGCTGCCACCGCTACCTGTCGTTACATTCTCCAACCAGTAAGTTCAATGGCCAAAATGAAGTTGGGAGATCGGGCATCAAGTGAGCGTTGCACACTCACTGATGTCATGATCTCCATGATTGCAATGTCCCCAGTGATCGAGTTTAGCGGCAGCGCTACCAGCAAGACGAATATAGCGTGCGGCACTGCAACCACCATCAGCTGGCGGTAGAGCACTGAACGCCGTTTTAGCGCCATCTCGTGGTGCCAAACACACGGATTTCTCCCCCATGTTTATAAAATGTTTTAGGGTTCAGTTTAATATTGCCTGCTAATCTTTTCTCGTAACCTCTTTTTGCCTCCCATATTAACATTTTCAATTCCCTCCTGTACTTTCCATAATCTTCCTGGTCATTAATTGAATCTTGCTCCTGAAATTTGTCATAAGCCTCCTTTTGCTGTTTTATTTTAACTTTTATTTCTTTTGTCATCCAGGGCGTATTAGCTTTGGATGCTCCACCTTTTCCCTTCAGTTTGGACCTGAGCTATCTCTTCCCTGAATGTTCACCATTGCTCTACTGCTTTAAGCTGCAATCTACCTGTTAAACGTCCCTTCTTAAATCACTCAAATGAGCTCTTCCCCTGTGAGTACTTTTACCTTCAATATTTTCAGGCCTTTATCCATAATTACTTTAAACCGAATTATATTGCGGTCACCGTTAGCTGGATGATCTCCTACTGTAACACACTCCACTCACCCTACTTCATTTCCCAGAACCAGATCCAACACTGCTTCCTCCTTGTTGGGCTGGAGACATATTGATCAAAAAGGTTCTCCTGTACACATACCTGAAATTCCTCTCCTTCCCCACCCTTGGGTCTGTGTTATTCCCATTACATGTTAGGATAATATGTTAAAGTTCATTTGCCATTTAACTGCCTAGTTTGCACGTTGTCTAAGGAGCTCCGCATTCATATAACATCTAGAGGATCTATTACAGGACCTACTCATTCTAACCTTAATCGTCTCTTAATCAGTCTGGCAGTAACGATCACTGCAGTGATTATTGATTAATAGAAGCTCTGATAAACTCGTAAATAAGGCACAAGTATCATTTTGCATGTGAAAAACGGATCACTGCTGCCATAAAATTTATCCAAAAATCCTGGCCCATATTGGGTTTAATAAAATCTGTCTTCAAAACAGAACCTTCTCATAATCAAGTTAAACTTAAGGGGGTAGAATTTCCAGAGTTCTCCTGATCTCTCGCCATAACTTTGGTGGAAGTTCAGTGGAAACCCCACAGAAATGGCTGTTTATGCTGTTTCTCCAAGGTTTCCATTGAAGTTACATCGAGCGAACCAGCCGCAGAAAATCTATGCCAAGATGTTTGTTTTTAAACAAGACTGATTTGTACTGAACCCAACTACAGATTTAAAGGAACAGTAGCCTAGTGGTTATGTTACTAAACTAGTAATCCTGGTCCTGAACTAATAATCACATGAAACGTGAGTTCAAATCCCACCACGGCAGCTGGGGTTTAAATTCAGTTAATTAAATAAATTTGGAATAAAAAGCTAGTGTCAGTAATGGTGACCATGTAACTATTGAATTGTTGTAAAAACCCATCTGGTTCACTAATGTCCTTTTAAATCCGCCGTCCTTACCCGGTCTGGCCTTTTTGTGACTCCAGACCCACAGCAATGTGGTTGACACTGAAATGGCCCAGCAGTTGTATCAAACTGCTAGGAAAAATAATAAGAATAAAATGACCAAGCACCGGCTACGGACACGGCAAAGGCACACCCAGCCCAGTCAACCAGGCAAAGTCCTCCTCACTAACATCTGGGGACTTGTGCCACAATTGGTAGAACTGTCCCACAGACGAGTCAAGCAACAGCCTGACATAGTCATACTCACAGAATCATACCTTTCAGCCAATGTCCCAGACTCCTCCATCACTATTCCTGAGTATGTCCTGTCCTACCGGCAACACAGACCCACCAGGGCTGGTGGCACAGTGGTATACAGTCGGGAAGGAGTGGCCCTGGGAGTCCTCAACATTGACTCCAGACCCCATGAAGTCTCATGGCTTCAGGTCAATGATGAGTAATTCAAGAAGGCGGCTCACCACCACCTTCTCAAGGGCAATTAGGGATGGGCAATAAATGCTGGCTTTGCCAGCGACACCCACATCCCACAAATTGGAAAAAAAACTCAAGTTAGACCATGACAGTTAATTATTAAAAAAATCATTTTTTAATGATAAATGGGTCTTTATGACTCACCAAAGTGTGTTATATCAATAACAGGAAATGCTGGAAATACTCAGCAGGTCAGGCAGCGTCTGTAGAGAGAGAAACAGAGTTAACGGGTAGATACCTGATCAAACACGAGAAGGGAAACAGAAAGCAATGAAGATGAACAAGGTAAAAGAGACAAACGGAAATCCCGTCGGAGAGAAGAGCAGAACTTCTTCAAGGTGTTATATCAATGATCTACTCTTGTGCCTTTCCACTCATTTTTTGTGCCTCAGTTTGTGTTTTTATTCTACATGGAATTAAAAATACATTAAAAGTTTTTCTTTATGCTTTTCACTTTGACACTTTGCCATGTACAAGTTATCTTCCTCTTATTATGTTATGGTTGAGTAATGGCAATTGCTGCCAACTGCTTTACACAGACATTCCTTGCTGCTGAGAAATGGTTGTTCCAGCCATAAAGGATATAAAAATATGATTTACATGTATATTTAACAGAAAGAAACCACTTGAAAACACAAAGCCAGGTCGACGCTGTTCAAATGCCATGAGGTTGATTTTCCCTCTAGGCAGCTTGCTGATCGGGAGGGAAAGAAATCCATCAGTGTAACCTGCCCGCCGATGGCCCAGGGAGAAAAGCACTTTTCAATGATAGTTAGTGGAAAGCAATTTTCTAAAGCAGCAGGCAGCATGACTTCATCCAGGAGCTCCAGATTCTCTGGTACAGCCATGGAAGCAAATGAGCAGCAGTGAGATCCTCGTCCCTTCTGATGGGGGAACGGCTGCTTGGACAGGGGCTTCTGTTGAATCACAGATCTCCTACAGTGTGCTCTCCTGCAGGTCATTGGGAGTGCTGAGCCTGGGGCAGTTGCGTGATGATACAGGAGCATGTTGTCGTCTCTCAGGATGACAGCACGTCTGAACCTTCACCACCCCCCTCAAGCAATGCTTGCCCTGGCTCCAGACTGCTCCGGCAGCCCCTGAGCTGCTGCAATCTACCCTCGAGCCCCCTCAGACCTAAGAACATAAGAAATAGCAGCAGCAGTAGGACCTTCGGCCGTTCGAGCCTGCTCCGAATGACCTACTCCTACTCCTACTCCTTATGAGCTCCTAGAAATCATGTGTATCTCAAGAGTGCTTGACTGCATCACAACACCATCCACCTCCCATTCTGCAGCCACCAGGGAAACCCCTCGAGAAGCAATAGATTAGGTAAAGAGCACTTAAGACAGACACTAGGGGATCACCCCAGGGAGACAATAAACGCGAGTTATTTGTATAAAGCTTTAAAATTAGAATCCTTTGTCAAATCTTTGTGTCCAGAAAGTGTTCCTCTAGCAGCTGGTGACCCTAACAGGTTAGTGTACAAGAATAGCAATGTTGGTCCTTGGATGGATGCAGTTCAGTTGAGGGTGGAAGGATTGGGACAGGTGTTGGCCTTGACTGGTACTGCAGGGGTGTCGGATTGTTCAGCTTAAAGTCAGAACCGATGGCCAACCGCTGGTAAGTTGGTGGTTGTGTTCCACATGTGATTTCCGTCTTGCTACTGCTCCGTTTTTAGGTGTAAACGTGCCCCATAAATGTTTAATACACAGGTTTCTGTCCCCCAACTTCGATTATTTGTATTTCGAGCAACAGTTTTGTTAGAGGAAATTGCATATGGTTTTAAAGTTTTAAACAATTTAATTATTGAACTGCATTTCATTCTCAGAACTGCAGTTATATTCATTTCTATAATGATGGTGAAAATTATAAAGTAGACTTAGAAAAATAAACAGAATCATATTCTCTTCACTTTTTGCAGAAATATAATTTTAAAACATCTAAGACAAAATTCTACAGCCCTTCCAGCACACAGGGCTAGAAAAAGGCTAGGAACTAGATACACAAGATCCTGGCAAGCACTGTCAGTATCCACAGGGCCTTGTAAGGGCTGGACCTATCCAGCCACGGATTCCATTACACTCCTGGCTCGAGCCTTACAGCTGGTGCAGTGGTTTTGTCGGATCAGGAAGAAAGCTACTCATCATAGTGTAACCAGAGCTGGCTCTGCTCTTGTAGCCAAGGTGTTGATGTGGCTGATCCAATTAAGCTTCTGATCATTGGTCACCCCAAGTTGCTGATGGTGGGGGGACTCGATGGTGGTGGTGAAATTAAAGTTAAAGGTGGTCATTACCCAGCACTTCTGTGCTGTGAATGTTACCTGCCACTTGTCAGCCAAGTCTGGATGTTATCCAGGCATTGTTTTCGCCTAGCATGGAGATCTTCATTATCGGAGGAGTTGTGAATGGAGCTGAACACTGTGGAATTATCAGCAAGCAGCCTCACTCCTGACCTTATGATGGAGGGAGGGTGATTAATGAATCAGCGGAAGATGGTTACGCCTAGGACACTGCCTGAGGAACTCCTGCAGCAATGCCCTGGGGCTGTAATGATTGGACTCCGAGAACCATGACCATCTTCCATTGTGTCAAATGTGACACCAGCCGCTGGGGTTTTTCCCTTTGATCCCACTGAAGTCAGTTTTGCTAGGTTACCTTGATGATATATTCAGTTGAATATTGCCTTGATGTTGAGGGCAGCTGCTCTCACCGTTCCTCTGGTGTTCAGTTCTAGCGCCCATGTCTGGATCAAGGCTGTGATAAGCTCTGCAACCAAATGGTTCTGGTGGAAACTGAACCGAATGTCGGTGAGGCGGATTTGGTGAGTAGGTGACACTTGATAGCGCTATTGATGACTCCTTCCATCACTCTACTGATGATTGGGAGGAGGCTGATAGACCATTAATCAGCCAGGTTAAATTTATCCTTTTTTTTCGTGAAGTCAACATACCTGGGTAATCTTCCACATTTTTGGGTCGATGTGTCATAGCTGTATTGAAACAACATGGCTAACAGAGTGGTTAGTTCTAGTCCACAAGTCTTCAACACTACAACTGGGATGTTGTCAAGGTGCCAGTAGCTTTGCTGTATTCAGTGAACTAAGCTACTTAGTGGCAGCACTTTCACATCTGTGTCAGAAGGTCGTGAGTTCAAGTCCCACTCCAGAGACTTGAGCACAAAATCTAGGCTGACACTCCAGTGCAATGCTGAGGGAGTGCTGCACAGTCGGAGGTGCCGTCTTTCAGATGAAACATTAAACCGAGGCCCCATCTGCTCTCTCAGGTGAACATAAAAGATCCCACGGCATTATTTTGAAGAAGAGCAGGCGTGTTCTCCCTGATATCCTGGCCAATATCTATCCCTCAACCAGCATCACCAGAACAGATTATCTGGTCATCATCACATTGCTGTTTGTGGGAGCTTGTGTGCACAAATTGGCTGCAGTGTTTCCTACAGTGCTGACGACACCCAGCTCTACCTCACTACCTCTTCTCTCGACCCCTCCACGGTCTCTAAATTGTCAGACAGCTTGTCCGAAATACAGTTCTGGATGAGCAAAAATTTTCTCCAATTAAATATTGGGAAGATCGAAGTCATTGTTTTCGGTCCCCGCCACAAACTACGTTCCCTAGCCACTGACTCCATCCCTCTCCCCAACATCTGTCTGAGGCTGAACCACACTGTTCACAACCTTGGTGTCATGTTTGACCCTGAAATGAGCTTCCGACCACATATCCGCAGCATAACAAAGACCGCCTACTTCCACCTCCGTAACATCGCCCGTCTCCGCCCTTGCCTCAGCTCATCCGCTGCTGAAACCCTCATCCATGCCTTTGTTACCTCTAGACTTGACTATTCCAACGCACTCCTGGCTGGCCTCCCACATTCCACCCTACGTAAACTTGGGGTCATCCAAAACTCGGCTGCCCGTGTCCTAACTCGCACCAAGTCCCGTTCGCCCATCACCCCTGTGCTCGCTGACCTACATTGGCTCCTGGTTAAGCAGCACCTCGATTTCAAAATTTTCATCCTTGTTTTCAAATCCCTCCATGGCCTCACCCCTCCCTATCTCTGTAATCTCCTCCAGCCCCACAACCCCCTGAGATATCTGCGCTCCTTTAATTCTGCCCTCTTGAGCATCCCTGATTATAATCGCTCTACGATTGGTGGCCGTGCCTTCTGTTGCCTAGGCCCTAAGCTCTGGAATTCCCTCCCTAAACCTCTCCGCCTCGCTACCTCTCTTTCCTCCTTTAAGACGCTCCTTAAAACCTACCTCTTTGACCAAGCTTTTGGTCACCTGCCCTAATTTATCCTTATGTGGCTCGGTGTCAAATTTTTTGTCTTATAATGCTCCTGTGCAGCGACTTGGGACGTTTTACTACGTTAAAGGCGCTATATAAATACAAGTTGTTGTTGTTGTTATTATTACAACAGTGACGACACTACAAAACGTACTTTGTTAGCTATAAAGTGCTTTGGGACGTCCTGATGTCATGAAAGACACTATATATATTTTTTTCTTTATAGTTCTTAATATCACTGAATGAACCAAATTCGCTGGACATTGGCATCTATGATGATGGGAACCTCTAGAGCAGACTAAGTAGAATTATCCACTTGGCACTTTTGGCTGAAAATGTTGGCAAACATTTCAACTTTGTCTCTTGCACTCAGGTGCTACATTGCATCATGGTTGAGGTTGGGGCTGGTTATGGTGCCTCCTCCTCCTGTTAGTTGCCTGATTGTCCACCACCATTCTTGACTAGATGTAGCTACAAGGCTACAGAGCTTTGCTCTGATCCATTTGTTGTGGGACTGCTTATCTCCGTCTACAGCCTGCTGCTTTTGGTGCTTAGCGTGCCTGTAGCCCTGCGTTGTAGCTTCTCTAGGTCAATACCTCATTCCGCCTGGTGCTGTCCTTGGCATGCCCTTCCACCCTCCCCTTTGAACCAGGATTGGTCTCCTTGCTTGATGGTGATTGAGGAGTGAGGGATGTGTCAGGCCATGAGGCTACAGTTTGTGGTGGTGTACTATTCTGATTCTGCAGATAGCACACAGTGCCACATGGATGCCCAGCTTTGGACTTCTAGATCTGCCTCACTTAGCCCGGTGGTGGTGCCAATCTACACATGAAAGGCCCGCCCCCAGGGGGGAATTTTAACCCCCAAGAACGGATGTGTTGGGAGCGGGTGAGGGGTGGATAAAAATTATTGATTTTTAAAGCAGGAATGTAACCTGGCTCTAACGTGGCCACTTCCAGGTTTAACGGAGGCGAGAAACCTACGCGCCAAAGCCGGGGATGTCCTACCTGGATGCAGGCGGGTACTTATTGGTGCAATTAACAGCCTGAGGAGACATTAATGAGGGATTTTTCATTTGTTTTTAACTTGGCTCCAAATTTAACTTGCGCAGCACAGGTTTCCCGGGACTCGGGAACCTGACCAGGGAAACGGAGGTGACTTTGACCAGATGTTCAGGTGGGTATTTAAACTTGTCATTGTCCCATCTGAATGAAACCTCACTTATTACAGCAGCTGTCTCAGTTCCCTCTGGCAAATGCCGGGCCGAGAGTGCCTGTGTGGATACAGCTTTTTTCAACCTTGGAGGATTTCAAACTGACAACATCAGACTGGGAGGCACGTTGGATGTGTTTGACAGCACATCAGAAGAGGAAGACCATCACCGTCCACGGCAGCCACGACGTGCTGTGGTGGGATCAGCACGTGCACAGGACAGAGGTCCACAGAAGGGAGGTTTGCACGTGGAGGAGGAAAAAGGGGCTCATCACTCACCTTCGGTGGAGGAGCAGGAGGATGAAGATGGGGCACCCATCACCAGGCCAGCCCCTTACATTACTGCCTGGGGCATCGTTACATTTGGTGTCCCCCAAGGATCTATCCTTGGCCCCCTCCTATTTCTCATCTACCTGCTGCCCCTTGGCGACATCATCCAAAAACACAAGATCAATTTCCACATGTACGCTGCCAACACCCAGTATTACGTCAGCACCACCTCTCTCGACCCCTCCATGGTCTCTAAATTGTCAGACTGCTTGTCCGACATACAGTTCTGGAAGAGTAAACATTTTCTCCAACTAAATTTTGGGAAGACCGAAGCCATTTTCTTCAGTCCCTAACATCACAAACTCTATTCCCTAGCCACCGACTCACTCCCTCTCCTGGCAAATGTCTGAGGCTGAACCAATCTTGGTATCATATTTGACCCCGAGGTGAGCTTCTGACCATATATCCGCACCATCACTTAGACCGCCTATTTCCACCTCCATAACATCGCCCGTCTCCGCCCCTGCCACAGCTTACCTCTAGATTTGACTATTCGAACGAACTCCTGGCCAGCCTCCCACGTCCTACCCTCTGTAAACTTGAGGTCATCCAAAACTCAGCTGTCCGTGTCCTAACTCGCACCAAGTCCTGTTCACCAATCACTCCTGTGATCACTGACCTACATTGGCTCCCGGTTAAGCAACACCTCGATTTTTAAATTCTCATCCATGTTTTCAAATCCCTCCATGGCCTCCTCGCCCCTCCCTATCTCTGTAATCTCCTCCAGCCCCACAGACCCTCTAATTCTGCCCTCTTGAGCATCCCTGATTATAATTGCTCCACGATTGGTGGCCGTGCCTTCTGTTGCCTGGGCCCTAAGCTCTGGAATTCCCTGCCTAACCCTCTCCGCCTCGCTACCTCTCTTTCTTCCTTTAAGACGCTCCTTAAAATCTACCTCTTTGACCAAGCTTTTGGTCACCTGCCCTAATTTATCCTTATGTGGCTTGGTGTCAAAATTTTTTTTTATATAATGCTCCTGTGAAGCATCTTGGGACGTTTTACTATGTTAAATGTGCTATATAAATACAAGTTGTTGTTGATGGCAGGGATGACCGAATAGCGCAAAGGTTCACCTAGCGTGTAACATAACAAATGAAATCCTCCGGCCCGCTCCCACAACCAGCACCAACCCCCAACCTCCCAACCCTCCCTTTGCACGAAACACGCCTTCAACCACTCATCCACCCATTGAATATCTGCCCAATGGGTCCTGTCATGTATTGACATTCATCATGAAACAAGTGAAAGGGCGAGTTGGCCCTCAAGATGCAATAGTGGGCAAGATGTGGAAGTGGTGTAAATCATTAAATTTTACGTGACATTGGCCCAGAAATTAATGACGGAGCCTTCGTGTGGGGGTAAGGCTTCCCCGCGATATCTCACTGCGTGCCTGCCTTTTCATTCCGAGCTCGCACGAACTTGATTTTCTAGACAGCAGCTGTGCAGTGCTTCCGTCTCCCACAGGCGCAGTTAATTCGTGCGAGCTGTGGGATCACGTGATTCAGTTAGAGCCAATGGCAGCATACCATCTTTCATTCATAGTTTTCACAGCAAGTGCTGTGAAAGCTATGAATCTATACCCCCTCAAAAGAACAGCTAAACCTCAATTACATTTTTAAAAAAACCATCACCTTAATAAAATAAGTATAGTTAAATAAATTAACCACTTTAAACAAAAAATTAAATTTTTGAAAAAATTTAAAATCTTTTAAAAAGTTATAAAAATAAACTTACCTTTCTTTAAAGTCTCTAAAAAAGATATACCTGTTGAAAAAAATTCAAAATAATACTTAATTAACTACTTACCTTGTTAAAAGAGGGTCTTACGCCTCCTTTCTTTATGTGCAAAATCTTCCATGCTTACCTGCGCGTTCAAAGCACTAAGTGCACTGCGTGCGCGCAGCCTGTAGCGCGTACGCGGTTCACCTAGGAACCGCCCCCTTTTGAAATCACCAAGTGCCGGTTTTCAGCGCATGCGCAGTGCATGCAGAAAACCGGCAATTGGAGACAGAATACGCGAGAGTACACAGTGCGTACTCTCGCGTAGAGACACTAATTTTTGGGCCATTATAAAAAAAAGGAAACTTAACAACATACACAGTGGTGTTCCCCAGGGGTCGGTGCTAGGACCACTGCTTTTCTTGATATATATTAATGACTTGGAGTAGAGGGCACAATTTCAAAATTTGCAGATGACACAAAACTTGGAAGTATAGTGAACACTGAGGAGGATAGTGATAGACTTCAAGAGGACATAGACAGGCTGGTGGAATGGGCGGACACGTGGCAGATGAAATTTAATGCAGAAAAGTGCGAAGTGATACATTTTGGTAGGAAGAACGAGGAAAGGCAATATAAACTAAAGGGGACAATCCCAAAGTGGGTGCATGAACAGAGAGACCTGGGGGTATATGTGCACAAATCGTAGAAGGTGACAGGGCAGGTTGAGAAAGCAGTTAAAAAAGCACTTTAGGAAGGATGTGAAGGCCTCAGGGAGAGTGCAGAAAAGATTTACGAGAATGATTCCAGGGATGAGGGACTTCAGTTACGTTGATAGACTGGAGAAGCTGGGGTTGGTCTCCTTAGAGCAGAGAAAGTTAAGAGGAGATTTGATAGAGGTGTTCAAAATCATGAGGGGTCTGGACAGAGTAGATAGAGAGAAACTGTTCCCATTGGCAGAAGGGTCGAGAATCAGAGGACACAGATTTAAGGTGATTGGCAGAAGAACCAAAGGTGACGGAAGAAAAAACCTTTTTACGCAGCGTGTGGTTAGGATCTGGAATGCACTGCCTGAAAGGGTGGTGTGGGCAGACTCAATTGTGGCTTTCAAAAGGGAGTTGGATAAGTACCTTAAGGAAAAAAAATTGCAGGGCTATGGGGAAAGGGCAGGGGAGTGGGACTAGCTGAAGTGCTCTTTCAGAGAGTCGGCACGGGCTCGACGGGCCGAATGGCCTTCTTCCGTGCTGTAACCATTCTATGATTCTATGACATTCTGTCACCACCCATGTGTATATCCTTGGTGAATTACAGTTTCTTCAACATACGCTTCCTACCACTTCTATGTGGTGCATCCCCTGTGGCTTCAGCAGAGGTAGAGGCAGGCTGCTCAGATCCCTGCTCTGACTGCTGAGATGCTCTTGGCCTATGCTCTCTGGGTTTCAGAGCCCCTGAGGGCCCCGCCAAAGACTGCCGCACCTGCCCCTGTGCAGAGGCAGACTTGGTCATCGGGAGACGAGGCAGCATGCTGGGTCTGGTTGAGAGGGGGGCAACGAGTGAGAAGTGGAAGCTCTTTTGGAGTGGAGATCCAACTTTTGTGTCCCCTTTCGCCGGGTTCGAATCTGACCTCGGGTGACTGTCTGTGTGGAGTTTGCACATTCTCCCCGTGTCTGCGTGGGTTTCCTCCGGGTGCTCCGGTTTCCTCCCACAGTCCAAAAATGTGTGGGTTAGGTTGATTTGGCTATGATAAATTGACCCTTAGTGTTAGGGGGGATTAAATATGTGGGGTTATGGGGATAGGATGGGATATGTTAGGGGGAATTAAATACGTGGGGTTACGGGGGTAGGGTGGGATATGTGTACTGTGGGGATTAAAGCAGGGACAGGGTACTGGATTTGGATGATCAGCCATGATCGTATTGAATGGCGGAGCAGGCTCGACGGGCCGAATGGCCTACTCCTGCTCCTAGATTCTATGTTTCTATGTTTCTATCATCCCTCTCCTGGGCCAGTGCCGCATCACTCCTACCACTGCAGACCAGCTTGGTGGAGATCAGTGAAGCATTGTAAGGCCACGGACAAGGTATTTGTCTTCCTGTTTAAGGCTGCAGACAAGTTGACATCCAAAGTCTGCATGGCCATGGTCATGGACTGCATGGACTCATTTGAGAACCGTACTTGAAGCTCCATGGAGGCGGCCACACTCTCCATGGCAGACATTCTCGCAATTCCCTGCTCCACCAATCCACCAGCGATCGAGTTGGGCTCCTCCGTCCTCTCCGCTGTTGTGGAGAGTGTGCATCTGTCAGTACCTGGCAAAGTTGCTGATGCACCTTGAAACATAGAAAGAAACATAGAAAAATAGGAGTAGGAGTAGGCCATTTGGCCCTTCAAGCCTGTTCCGCCATTCAATATGATCATGGCTGATCCTCTATCTCAATACCATATTCCCGCTCTCTCCCCATACCCCTTGATGCCTTTTGTGTCTAGAAATCTATCTATCTCCTTCTTAAATATATTCAGTGACTTGGCCTCCACAGCCTTCTGTAATAGAGAATTCCACAGGTTCACCACCCTCAGTGAAGAAATTTCTCCTCATCTCAGTCCTAAATGTCCTACTCCGTATCCTGAGACTGTGACCCCTCATTCTAGAGCCCCCAGCCAGGGGAAACATCCTCCCTGCATCCAGTCTGTCTAGCCCTGTCAGAATTTTATATGTTTCAATGAGATCCCCTCTCATTCTTCGAAACTCTAGTGAATACAGGCCTAGTCGTCCCAATCTCTCCTCATACGACAGTCCTGCCATCCCAGGAATCTTTCTGGTGAACCTTCGTTGCACTCCCTCTATGGCAAGTATATCCTTTCTTCGGTAAGGAGATCAAAACTGCACACAGTACTCCAGGTGTTGTCTCACCAAGGCCCTGTATAACTGTAGTAAGGCATCCTTGCTCCTGTACTCAAATCTTCTTGCAATGAAGGCCAACATACCATTTGCCTTCCTAACTGCTTGCTGCACCTGCATGTTTGCTTTCAGTGACTGGTGTATAAGGACACCCAGGTCCCTCTGTACATCAACATTTCCCAATCTAGCACCATTTAAATAATACTCTACCTTGCTGTTTTTCCTACCTCAACATCTGGCAACTTTTCTAAATCGCCTTGAAGCCTCTTTGCATCCTCCTCACAACTCACAATCCCACCTAGTTTTGTGTCATCAGCAAACTTGGAAATATTACATTTGGTTCCCTCATCCAAATCATTGATATATATTGTGAATAGCTGGGGCCCAAGCACTGATCCCTGCGGTACCCCTCTAGTCACTGCCTGCCACCCCGAAAAAGACCCATTTATTCCTACTCTCTGTTTCCTGTCTGTTAACCAATTTTCAATCCATGCCAGTATATTACCTCCAATCCCATGTGCTTTAATTTTGCACACTAATCTCTTATGTGGGACTTTATTAAAGGCCTTCTGAAAATCCAAATACACCACATCCACTGGTTTTCCCTTATCTATTCTACCAGTTACATCCTCAAAAAACTCCAGTAGGTTTGTCAAACACAATTTCCCTTTCATAAATCCATGTTGACTTTGTCTAATCCTGTTGATATTTTCTAAGTGTCCTGTTATCATATCCTTTATAATAGACTCTAGCATTTTCCCTACTACTGATGTTAGGCTAACCGGTCTGTAGTACCCAGTTTTCTCTCTCCCTCCTTTTTTAAATAGTGTGGTTACATTTGCCACCCTCCAATCTGCAGGAACTGTTCCATAATCTATAGAATTTTGGAAGATGACAACCCATGCATCCACTATTTCCATGGCTACCTCTTTTAGTACTCTGGGATGCAGATTATCAGGCATTAGGGATTTATCGGCTTTCAGTCCCATTAATTTCTCCAGCACTATTTTTTTTACTAATACTAATTTCCTTTAATTCCTCCTTCTCACTAGACCCTTGGTTCCCTAGCATTTCTGGGAAGTTATTTGTGTCCTCTTCCATGAAGACAGAACCAAAGTATTTGTTTAATTGCTTACCATTTCCTTGTTCCCCATTATAAATTCTCCCGTTTCTGACTGTAAGGGACCTACATTTGTCTTCACTAATCTTTTTCTTTTTACATACTTGTAGAAGCTTTTACCGACCACTTTTATGTTCCTTGCAAGTTTACTCTCATATTTATTTTTCCCCTCTTGATCAATCTCTTGGTCCTTTTTTGCTGAACTCTAAACTGCACCCAATCCTCAGACTTGCTACTTTTTCTGGCAACTTTATATGACTCCTCTTTGGATCTAATACTATCCTTAATTTCTTTTGTTAGCCATGGTTGGGCCACTTTTCCTTTTGTGTTTTTGCACCAGAAAGGAATGTATAACTGTTGCAATTCATGCATTCGTTCCTTAAATGTTAGCCATTGTCTATCCACCGTCATGCCTTTTAATGAAGCTCCCCAATCTATCATACCAAACTCACTCCTCATACCTTCGTAGTTGCCTTTGTTTAGATTTAGGACCCTAGTTTCGGACTGGACTTCTTCACTTTTCATCTTAATGAAGAATTCTATCATGTTATGGTCACTCTTCCCTAAAGGATCCCGCACAACAAGATTATTAATTAATCCCTTCTCATTGCACAATACCCAATCTAGGATAACCTGTTCCCTAGTTGGCTCCTCAATGTACTGGTCTAAAAAACCATCCCGTACACACTCCAGGAATTCATCCTCCACAGTATTATTGCTAATTTGGTTTGGCCAGTCTATATGTAGATTAAAGTCACCCATGATTACTGTAGTACCCTTGTTACATGCTTCTCTAATTTCCTGTTTGATGCCATCCCCTACATTACCACTACTGTTTGGAGGCCTATAGACAAATCCCACCAATGTTTTCTGCCCCTTGGTGCTTCTTAGCTCCACCCAGACTAATTCTACATCTTGATTTTCTGAGCCAATATCCTTTCTCACTATTGCTCTGATTTCATCCTTTACTAACAAGGCCACTCCACCTCCTTTTCTTTTTTGCCTGTCCTTCCTAAATATCGAATATTCTTGGATATTCAGCTCCCAGCCTTGGTCACCATGCAGCCATGTCTTCGTAATTGCAATTATATTGTATCCGTTTACATCCATTTGCACTGTTAATTCATCTACCTTATTATGAATGCTTCGTGCATTCAGATACAGTGCCTTTTGATTTGTCTTTTTAACATTTTTAGACATCTTATCATTTTTTTGTACTATAGCCCTATTTGTCTTATTACCATTTTTTCTTACCCGGACCCTATTTGTTAGTGCACTCCTATGTTTGTACGCTCTGTCCCTTCCTGACACAATCTGGTTATCCTTACCCCAATCACTCTCCTGCACTGCTTCCTTGTCTTTTCTCTTTAACATTCTAGATTTCTCTCCACCGGGATCCTGCCCCCCACTCGAGCAATCTCCTTCTCAACGATAGCTCCCAGGGTTCAGCATCTATGTCCAGCTGAGCAGAGCTTGGAAAGGATTGCGCCCCCCGGCGCTGACTCTCCACAGCTGTCCCTGCCACCAGTGTCTGCTCGTGCTCACTTGTAAGGTGTGAATCACCAGGTGAAAACCCAACTAACTGTCTAAGTGGACCCACCGAAGTGCGAGTATCTGTGCTGGTGCATGGCTCTATGTCCTGTGATGGTGCAGTCTCAAAGGAATGAGGTCCTCTGAAGAATCGTCCTTACGTCTGTCAGGCAACATGTTCCAGGCCCTGGAAGACAAAAGAAAGGGATATGAATTAGTCATGGCAAAGCCACAATTTTCACAATCACCATACTCAGTCTTCTCATCGTTCTGTCACCAGCTGTCTGCGAGTTCCCTGTCTCTCCATCTCCGACTGAGAGAAACGCAGACGTGCCACTTCTCTCCAGGCCAGCGTCCTCTTTAAGCTGTACTCTTTGTGGTGGCCCACCTCCAGAACAGTCCCTCTCCCTTGCGTTTTGTGCTCTCTTGTCCTACAAGGAGTGAAAAAACATACCTGTGAGTGAGTGCAGGTGGGGTCTTCACCCGATGGACGCGGTGCCTTCGGTGAGGGTGACAATGAGACGGATGCAGGATATTGCGCAAGGATTGGGGCGAGTGGCAACGGCGGATGGATAAATGGGGAGGTGATGAAGTGCATAGAAAGTGAAGGGTGGGTGGTGCTGAGCGTTGAGTGGGTGTGAGGAGTGAGGTGATGGGGTACGCTTGGCAAGAGAGAGTGAAGGGGGCAGGGGCTTAAAGCACAGAATGCAGTTGAATCAGCAAATGTACTCACTTTTCCTGGCCTGGTTAGTTCATTAAACCGCTTCCAAGACGGGGGCACCACGCTCCTGCTGCTCACCTCCTCAGCCACCTCTAACCAGGCCTTTTTGATGAGAGCAGCAGGTTTCTTCCTCCCACTGCTGAGGAAAAGTATATCCCTCCTCCTCCTCTTGACTGCCCCCAGCAGGAGTTCCAGTGAGGCATCAGTTCTGACCAAGGGTCATCGAGCTGAAACGTTAACTCTGTTTCTCTCTGCACGATGCTGCCTGACCCGTTGAGTATTTCCAGCATTTGCTGTTGTTGTTTGAGGCATCAATAAATCGGGGTGCTGCTCTTGCTCTGTGTCCACCATTCGTCCTGAACAGCTCCAATTTATACTTCTGGACTGTCTCTTTAAATACAGCTGAGATTGTGTCAGGCGGGCACGCATCACACCCGCTGCTCAGCTTGGAGACGCCAAACCCGGAAGTCGAAATTAATTGGTTCAGTTGAGTTGAGATGGCAGAATCCGACCCACTCAGTTGGCTTCCAGGTTTCCAGCCCCTGCTCGGAAGCCGCCTTCAGATCAATATCGGGGCCACTGTCGCAATAATGGTGGTGAGTCAAAAGGAGCAAAATATGTTCTTCGGGGCTGGACTCTTATCTTTAAGGTAGAGTAATTCCGATTTCTGCATGATAATTACTGCAAATACTTGCTTACTTTCCCTTCTCCTGAAACATGCAATTATATTATTTACGCTCACGAATTTGAAAACATTTTGACTGAGGGTTCAGATTGAGTTAGAGTCCGAAATAAGGGTGAAGTGTAGCCTTGTGGCGGATCGCCACCTAAACGGGCATTATCTACTTTTCCGTCCGTGGACAATATATCGAGCACCTTGCCTTTAAGGCACCTTGCCTTTAAGGCAGGAGAAAAGGAGTGGGCGGGGCCTCAGGGTTTTTCCAGAGAATTCTGGGAGCAGTCTGTTTCAGCCATTTTGGACCATGCAGTTGTATTAAAAAGCCTTTGTTTTCCCACACATGGATTCAGTCTTAATTCGTGTTTCGCGGCAGCCTCAACATTGGTGACCCTGACGCTCAGAACGTATTCCGAGCACTGCAATGGCGGACACGAACGCAGTTTCCGTGAAACTGCCGGAGTTTTGGGAAAACCAGCCTGAAGCCTGGTTTCTCCAAGCTGAATCCCGCTTCCGGCTGCGAAACATCACCACAGACGGGACGCAGTACGACTACCTCGTCACATCACTCGGTAGCGCCACAGTTTCGAAGGTTTGGACAATGCTGCAGAACCCACCAGAGGAAGGCAAGTATGCACATCTGAAGGCAGCGCTCCTTAAAAACCTTACGGCCTCGGCACACCAGCGAAACTGCCACCTCCTCGACATTCCAGGCCTCGGTGATGCCTCACCGTCAGACCTCCTCTCGCACATGCTCTCCCTCACCGACGAGAGCCCACCCGGATCCCTCTTCCGCACGCTGTTCATCCGCCAGCTCCCTCTCAGCATCCGCCCAGCGATCGTGGCGTCCGGCCTCACGAACGTGGAAGCCCTGGCCGATGAGGCCGACAAGCTGCTGTCCGCTCACTCCAGCCGCGACGTCACTCTGGACCTGGCAGCCAATGCCTGGGCGCGCCCCTCACCGGCCACCACGCAGGCCACAAGGACCAGCCACCAGGCCCACGGGGCCTTCGCGCCCCACTAACCCGGGCCACTGTTACTACCACGCACGGTTCGGCGCCAGGGCACACCGGTGCACACCTCCCTGCTCTTTCAAGTCCGCCCCCGTACCAGCCCCCGCGATGGCCGTGGGCCACGCGGGCTCCCTGCTGTACGTCACAGATGACAAAACCGGCCGCCGGTTCCTGTGCGACACTGGAGCTCAGCACAGCATCATCCTGGCCTCCTCCCTCGACATCCAAAAGGACGAACGAGGACCGGCGCTGGCTGCTGCTAACGGCTCGGAAATCCAGACGTACGGCACCCGGACAGTCACCCTCGACCTCGCTGGTCGCCGCTACCGATGGGAGTTCATCACTGCCAAGGTGCTCTCCCCTCTCATCGGCGCAGATTTCCTGTGCGCCCACGGCCTACTGGTAGACATCCCTCGTGACCGCCTCGTGGACATGAACACCATGTCCCCCATCCTGGGCGCCATGGCCCCCCGTCAACCCGCCGACATGGCGTCACAGTGCCACGCCCGGGCCACGGATGACTACTCGGCACTCCTGGCCGAATTCCCGGCCCTTACCAATCCGACCTTCTCCGCGGAGGCCGCCAAACACGGGGTGGAACACTTCATCCCCACCACAGGCCCCCCAGTGTACGCCCACGCCCGCAGGCTGGACCTGGCCAAACTGGAGATCGCGCGGACCGAGTTTGCCACCATGGAACAGCTCGGCATCAGCCGCCGCTCCAACAGTCCCTGGGCCTCCCCACTCCACATCGCCCCCAAACCAGGTGGGGCTTGGCACCCCTGCGGGGATTACCGCCGCCTCAACGACGCCACCACCCCGATTGGTACCCTGTGCCGCACATTCAGGACTTCTCGGCTAGACTGGCCGGCCGCTCAGTCTTTTCCAAGGTCGACCTGGTGTGCGGCTACCACCAAGTCCCCGTCCACCCCGCGGACGTCCCCAAGACGGCCGTAATCACCCCCTTCGGCCTGTTCGAGTTCCTGCGGATGCCCTTTGGCCTCAAAAACGCTGCCCAGGCATTCCAACGGCTCATGGACTCGGTCCTTTGGGACCTGAAGTTCCTGTTCGTCTACCTGGACGACATCCTGGTAGCCAGTTCCTCCAAGCAGGAACACCTCTAACACCTTCGCATCCTGTTCGGGCGCCTCAGCAACCACGGGCTCATCCTCAGCCCAGCCAAATGCCAGTTCGGCCTGGACAAGATCGACTTCCTCAGCCACCACATCACCCATGCTGGGGCCATTCCCCTGCCCAACAAGGTGCAGGCCGTCCAACAATTTTCCCGCCCCACCACCATCAAAGGCCTCCAGGAGTTCCTCGGGATGGTGAATTTCTATAACCGCTTCATCCCCAAAGCGGCGTCCCTCATGAGGCCCCTGTATGAAGCCCTCCGGGGCAGGAGCGGCAAGATGGCGGTCAAATGGACGGCAGACGCATCCGCCGCCTTCGACTCCACCAAGACCGCGCTCGCCAACGCCACCCTGCTCGCGCACCCACGGCCCAATGCCAGGGTAGCACTCACCATGGATGCCTCCGACCACGCAGTCGGCGCCGTGTATGAGCAGTGGGTCGACGGCGCCTGGCAACCACTTGCCTTCTTCAGCCGCCAACTACGCCCCCCGGAGGTCAGGTACAGCACCTTTGACCGCGAGCTCCTCGCGCTGTTCCTGGTGGTCCGCCATTTTCGGTTTTTGCTTGAGGGCCACCCCTTCACTGCGTTTGTCGACCACAAGCCCCTGACATTCGCAATGGCAAAGACAACCGACCCCTGGTCCGCCAGGCAGCAGCGCCAGCTCGCGGCAGTGTCCGAGTTCACCACGGACATCCAACACATCTCCAGCCGAGGCAATGTGGTAGCCGACTGCCTCTCCCGCCCCGCCATCCACGCCGCACACCTGGCAGTCGACTACGCTCAACTCGCAGCAGACCAGATCACCGACCCTGATCTGCTCTCCGCACCTACCAACCTACCAGGGCTACGCCTGGCCGACGTCGCCTGTGGCCCGACCGCAGTCATGGTCAAGTGCGACATATCCCTATGTCAACCTCGGCCCGTCGTCCCAGCGTCCTGTCGCCGCTGGGTATTCGACATTCTCCACAACCTCTCCCACCCCGGCGCCCGCGCATCCATCAAATTGGTAGCCAACCACTTTGTCTGGCGCGGCCTTCGCAAGGATGTGCGTACTTGGGCCAACTCCTGCCTAGCCTGCCAATGGGCCAAGGTACAGCAACACACGAAAGCACCCCTCGAGGAGTTTACCGTCCCCTCCGGAGATTCGACCACATCCACATGGACATCGTCGGGCCCCTGCCGCCGTCGCAAGGCCACACGCACTTGCTGACTATCGTTGACCGCACCACGCGCTGGCCCGAGGCAATTCCACTGACCTCTACCACCACCGCCGACATCGCCAGAGCCTTCGTCAGCACCTGGGTCGCACGGTTCGGCGTCCCCTCCGACATGACGTCGGACAGAGGTCCGCAATTTACCTCTGAACTCTGGACCGCCGTCGCACGCAATCTCGGGGTGACCATTCACCGCACCACAGCGTACCACCCCCAAGCCAACGGACTGTGTGAGCGGTTCCACAGATCCTTGAAGGCATCTCTTCGAGCCAGCCTCCAGGAAGGCGCCTGGAACGACCGACTTCCGTGGGTCCTCCTCGGCCTGCGCACCGCGATTAAAGAAGACCTCCACGCATCGGCAGCAGAGCTCGTGTACGGTCAGCTGCTGCGCATACCCGGCGAGTTCCTGCCCACCTCCATGACACCCTGGTCAGCCGACCAGCAACGCCATGACTTCGCCTCACCGGCGCTGCGACACGGCGAATCCACCTCACACGTCCCACTAAGCCTGCACCAGGCACGGTTCATTTTCGTCCGGCACGACGCCCACTGCGGACCCCTTCAACCTCCGTACGACGGGCCCTACAAGGTACTACAGGCTGGGGACAAATTTTTCACCCTGCAAGTGGGCGACAGGACCGAAAAAGTGTCGGTTGACCGACTCAAGCCAGCACACTCGGAGCACGGTGAGCAGGTCCCTGTAGCTCGTCCACCACCACGCGGCCGACCTGCCCTATAGCCGATTCACCCGGCTGCTCCACGCCCGGCCGTTCCACGTCCACCGGCGTCCTACAAGAGCCGCTCCGGCCGGCCCATCAGACCGCCGCACCGTCTCATCCACACCTCCTAAGCTGATTCTGGGGGGAGCTGTGTGGCGGATCGCCACCTAAATGGACATTATCTACTTTTCCGTCCGTGGACAATATATCGAGCACCTTGCCTTTAAGGCACCTTGCCTTTAAGGCAGGAGAAAAGGAGTGGGTGTGGCCTCAGGGTTTTTCCAGAGAATTCTGGGAGCAGTCTGTTTCTGCCATTTTGGACCATGCAGTTGTATTAAAAAGCCTTTGTTTTCCCACACATGGATTCAGTTTTAATTCGTGTTTCACGGCAGCCTCGACAGCCTGATATTTAAATATTAAACAATGGTACATAACTCAAATGATTTCTTAAAATAGGACCTCTGCACTGCCGAAACCTCTCTATAAGGCTGCAGAGTTTTTCTGCCTTCCCTGGGGCGTATGGGTAAAATCCAGCACCATTTTGAACTCTGTACACAGACGGGATAAGATCACTGAGTATAATGAGACTGCCTATCGTCCCCTGCTAGACTACAAGGTTGTTGTTGACTAATACAGATGAATTTCTTTCCTCACTTGACTCCATTTGATGCTGCACAATATAACAACAACAACTTGTATTTATATAGCGCCTTTAACGTAGTAAAACGTCCCAAGGCGCTGCACAGGAGTATTAAAAGCCAAAAATTTGACACCGAGCCACATAAGGATAAATTAGGGCAGGTGACCAAAAGCTTGGTCATAGAGGTAGGTTTTAAGGAGCGTCTTAAAGGAGGAAAGAGAGGTAGCGAGGCGGAGAGATTTAGGGAGGGAATTCCAGAACTTAGGGCCTAGGCAACAGAAGGCACGGCCACCAAAGGGTGAGCGATTATAATCAGGGATGCACAAGAGGGCAGAATTAGAGGAGCGCAGATATCTCAGGGGATTGTGGGGCTGGAGGAGATTACAGAGATAGGGAGGGGCGAGGCCATGGAGAGATTTGAAAACAAGGATGAGAATTTTGAAAACAAGGCACTGCTTAACCGGGAAATAGTGGAAAAACCATTTCCCTCATTTTAGAAATGTGACATAAAAAAAATCTCTGTGCCTCTGGCTGTAGCTGAAAATGGCAATGGCTCACTGCCATGCTGCTGGGAGATGCCAATGTGGTTCACCTGTAGAGAGGCATTCCGTGGCTGTGCCACATGTCTGCTGCCATTTTGTAAAGACAGGTTAACCCAGTCTCCAAGTTATCATAATTTGGCAGCACGTACATCTGTGTGAACAAATGTAAATTTCCCTGTTGGGATTATTGGAGCTTGTTTCATCCTTCTGATATCAATTGCACTTTGAACTACTGGAAGTAAAGCTAAACAAAATAAACTGAAGATCTGCACTGCTCTCAACAACAATGGTAAAGGTGTTTGGGAAGGAATTCTAAACCTGTAGGTCAGTTTCAGTGCTTTGCAGATGACATTCATATGCAACTTGATTTTCAGTGTTGCAGTGATACAGTACCAAATTGTAATTCTCTCTCAAACATTCATTACTTTATGTATAATCACCTCACGTGCAGTGCAGTGTTGTCTGGCAAATGTACAAGAAAGCAAGACTAACGTTTGGAGAAAACGAAAGTGATGATGGATTTATCATCGAAATTAGTAAGGAACACAAACCATTTGGATTGTAGTTGTAGATCTGAATATAGCTCGTCAATCCTAAGGGCAGCTAAACAGGTTTAATTTACTCTAAGTGCATTGATTGTGCAGTAAATGAAAATGGATTTTGTTCCTCCTTTTTTAGTGTCCTTACAGGAACACACATTGTTACTCAGTGCACTAACCTGGATCTTGGCTGTGTTACAAATAATAAACAACAAAGAAATGCCCTTTACAGGCCAGGAATGCAGGAAACATTCAACAGAGAATTCAGGAGGCACGGGAGGCAACACCAGGAAGGTCAACAATGTCCAAGTCAGTGGTTCTCAAACTGTTTGGGTTGAAGGACCCCTTTTCAAATCAATTAGTAATCACGGACCCCCATATTAATTATAATACTCTATAATACTCATAATATGACAGTGCTGCATGTAGTGTGTTTTAATAATGCTTTTAAGAAAACGGGTATTTACTTACAGATGTCAGTGAGATGGGTGCGCCTGCTTCTCACTGCAGAGCCTGTCTATTCTTGGTGTGACGTTTGACCATTTATTTCTACGCGTCCTTTCACTAACATCTCTTCAACCCTCCGGTAAGCCAGATGTCACTTGAGCTCCTCCACTGACTCCAAGTGTGAGAGTCTTCACAGAGCAGGATCGGCTCTGGTCTCAGGTTAGGCCCCTGGTCTCAGGATAGGGCCCTGGTCTCGGGTTAGGGCCCTGGTCTCGGGTTAGGGTCCTGGTCTCGGGTTAGGGCCCTGGTCTCGGGTTAGGGCCCTGGTCTCGGGTTAGGGCCCTGGTCTCGGGATAGGGCCCTGGTCTCGGGTTAGGGTCCTGGTCTCGGGTTAGGGCCCTGGTCTCAGGAAAGTTCCCTGGTCTCGGGTTAGGGTCCTGGTCTCGGGCTAGGGCCCTGGTCTCGGGTTAGGGCCCTGGTCTCGGGTTAGGGCCCTGGTCTCGGGTTAGGGCCCTGGTCTCAGGATAGGGCCCTGGTCTCGGGTTAGGGCCCCGGTCTCAGGTTAGGGCCCTAGTCTCAGGTTAAGTCCCTGGTGTCAGAGTGCGGTGGATCACATTCACTACGATTGATGTCAGCAATCTACCCTAAGAAGAGAAAACTAAAAGGGGCCAAATTTCCCAATCCTGATTACTATCCAAGACTCCTGCTGGAAGTGTACTTGTGTAGGCACTGATGAGGACAAGGTCAGCTCAGCTGTCATAGCTTGCCAATACTTGGTATCCAGGTTCACAGGAAGAACGGACACATGCACAAGGTTCCACAGGGCAGCCAGCACCCATACCAAGACTTGGTAGCTTCAGGTCAGGAGGGGAGAAAATGTGAAAAACTAGATCCGTCTAGTTATTCCTTCATGTTTCATTTCAGTAGGCCCCCATTTACCACTTGGTGTCGAGTTAGAAAGATTTGTTCCTTGGTGTCCCCTATGATCATTCCTTTTGGTCCAGTTGAGCTCGGTGCTGCTTCAGCTAGATCCCCACACTCACTTCGAAATGCTTCGACTTGCCCACCCCCCAAAAAAGTTTAATTTCTGAAAAAGGCCATTCCAGCAAATCGACAACATCAATTCACATACATAAAATGTCATTCCACGGTGGGTCTATTTCTGCTTGCTCAACTTGAAATGGAAATAGCGGATTGACCACTTGGATCAGGCTGCTCCTCAATGGATGAAGATGATCTGGGACAGTTTCAGGCAGGACTCAATGGGGCGGGTTGGTTGGGAATCAGGTTTGATGCTCGGGATGATCCCAATGATATTGAATGTGATCTGAAGGCTGCTCCGTGCTGCATTCACCGGCCCAGCTTAAGCCCACATGTTGCACAGTAGGGGTGTGTGTATATAAGAGGTACGGGGAGGGGTAAAAATACTGAAACCCAGCCGCTGAGCAGAGTGTTTGCTTTCAGAAGCCAAACTGCGAGGCAATCTGTCAGCAAACCGCTTTGCACTAAACCATCTAAAGTAGGGAGGGAGATAGAAGGACAATTGGTCAATGTTTCGCCGACCCCCTGGAACATCTCTGCGGACCCAGTTTGAGAACCACTGGTGTAAGTAACCCACAGTAAGAAGAAAAAAAGAACAAACTTATATTTACACTGCATCTTTGGGGGTGAACCTTTGGTGCAGTGGTAGCATTCCCGCCTCTGGACCAGAAGGTGCAGGGTTGGAATCCCACTCCAGACAGTCCCGGTGAGTGGAGTCGAAGCTCCGGATTTGAATTCTGGGCTGACGTCCAGCGGGATACTCGCGTCTGGTGGGTGTGGGGGGACCCTCATCATTGTATGGGTTGTGGGAGCCCATAAAACCTCTCACCGTATAGGACTAACCACTCTATCGGCTGGTATAAAGATAGTTATGGCCATGGAAGGAGCATTAACGCGGCCAGTCAGACTGTTAATCAGCCTGCGAGAAGACATGAAAAGAAGAAAAGTGCATCTTTCACAACCAAAGAAGTACTTTTGAAGGCTCCAACAACACTCAAGAGCTCGACGCCATCCGGGACAAAGCAGCCCAATTGATTGGCACCCCATCCACCACCTTAAACCTTCACTCCCTCCACCACCGGCATACCGTGGCTGCTGTGTGTACCATCGACAAGATGCACTGCAGCAACTCGCCAAGGCTTCTTCGACAGCACCTCCCAAACCCGCGACCTCTTCCACCTTTCTAATGTAGGGAAATGCGGCAGCCAACTTGTACACAGCAAGGTCCGACAAACAGCAATGAAATAGATGACCAGATAATCTCTTTTATTGCCGTTGTTTCAGGGATAAATGTTGGCCAGAACACGGGAGAACTCCCCTGCTCTTCTTCGAATAATGCAATGAGACCTTTTACATCCACCGCAGAGGGCAGACAGGGTCTCAGCTTAATGTTTCATCCAAAAGGCAGCACCTTCAATAGTGCAGCACTCCTCAGTACTGTACTGCATGTACTATTCATTCTTGAGATATGGGTGTTGCTCCTGTAAGAATGTGTTAGTGACTGTCTTTTGAGGTGCTTAGCGACTTGTGCGTATTGAAGGGCGCCTCCAGCTCTGTCGAGGCATCTGAAGCGCATCTTCAGCATGACAGTCGCTTGCTCAATGACACATCTGGTTGTCATATGGCTTTCACTGTATCGCTCCTGGGCCTCATTGGTTGGGTTCCTCACGGGTGTCATCAGCCACATTTTAAGTGGGTATCTCTTGTCTCTGATCAGCCAGCCAGTAAGTCTTCTTTGAGGTGTGAAGAGATAAGGGAGGGTGGACTGCCGTAGAACGAAAGCATCATGACAGCTGCCTGGGAATCTTACGCACACCTTTTTTTATTTGTTCCTGGGTTGTGGGCGTCGCTGGCAAGGCCAGCATTTATTGCCCATCCCTAATTGCCCTTGAGAAGGTGGTGGTGAGCCACCTTCTTGAACCACTGCAGTCCGTGTGGTGAAGGTACTTCCACAGTGCTATTAGGGAGGGAGTTTCAGGATTTTGACCCAGCGACGATGAAGGAACGGCGATATACTTCTAAGTCAGGATGGTGTGTGACTTGGAGGGGAACTTGGAGGTGGTGGTGTTCCCATGCGCCTGCTGCCCTTGTCTTTCTAGGTGGTAGAGGTTGCGGGTTTGGGAAGTGCTGTCGAGGAAGCCTTGGTGAGTTGCTGCAGTGCATTTTGTAGATGGTACACACTGCAGCCACGGTGCGCCGGTGGTGGAGGGAGTGAATGTTTAAGGTGGTGGATGGGGTGCCAATCAAGCGGGCTGCTTTGTCCTGGATGGTGTCGAGCTTCTTGAGTGTTGTTGGAGCTGCACTCATCCAGGCAAGTGGAGAGTATTCCATCACACTCCTTACTTGTGCCTTGTAGATGGTGGAAAGGCTTTGGGGAGTCAGGAGGTGAGACACTCGCCGCAGAATACCCAGCCTCTGACCTGCTCTTGTAGTCACAGTATTTATGTGGCTGGTCCAGTTAAGTTTTTGGTCAATGGTGACCCCCAGGATGTTGATGGTGGGGGATCCGGCAACTGGTAATGCTGTTGAATGTCAAGGAGCTGCAGTTAGACTCTCGCATGTTGGAGATAGTCATTGCCAGGCACATGTGTGGTGCGAATGTTACTTGCTACTTATCAGCCCAAGCCTGAACTTCGTCCAGGACTTGCTGCATGTGGGCACAGGACTGCTTCATTATCTGAGGAGTTGCAACTGGAAATGAACACTGTGCAATCATCACCTGCATAAACATCTTTTTGTGGTTGCACACCAGCTGCACATTGAGGGACTGGAAGCCCTTGTGGTTGATGAATACTCCTGGGTGATCTGGGGGTGCCTGGATTGCCACGTGTGTGCAGTCAATGATGCCCTGCACTTGTGTGAAACCAGCCAGAGCTTCCAACCCGAGCGCCCGCTCATTCTGACTGGCATCATCACTGGCAAAGTGCCATCAGTCTTATGCATTTGTGGGCCGCTGACAGCGAGATCCTGATACTGTCTCCGGCAGAGCCCTGGGAAGAGCCAGAGGCAAAGAAGTTGAGGGTGGTGGTGACTTTGACAGCCACTGGTAAAGCGTGGCCACCAGGTCCAGCTGGCAGCAGGTCTTCTTCCAGTAAGCTGCAAATGTCTGCCACCACCTGACGCGACACCCTGAGCCTCCTGAGACACTGCTGTTCCAACATGTCCAGGAAGCTCATCCTCTGCCTGTGGACCCTGTGTGCCAGGAATGGCCTCCTGCGAGCTGCACCTCTCTGCTACTCCCCTCGCTCCTGTGGAGCTGCAGCAGGCTGTGAGGAGCAGGCTGTGCTGCACTGGCAAGTGCTGCTGCTGGTGCTGCTGGTGGTGCTGCTGCTGGTGCTGCTGGTAGTGCTGCTGCTGGTGCTGCTGGTAGTGCTGCTGCTGGTGCTGCTGGTAGTGCTGCTGCTGGAGCTGCTGCTGGTGCTGCTGGTGGTGCTGGTGGTGGTGCTGGTGGTGCTGCTGCTGGTGCTGCTGGTAGTGCTGCTGCTGGTGCTGATGGTGGTGCTGCTGCTGGTGGTGCTGTGGTGCTGCTGCTGGTGCTGCTGGTAGTGCTGCTGCTGGTGCTGTTGGTGGTGCTGCTGCTGGTGCTGCTGGTGGTGCTGTGGTGCTGCTGCTGATGCTGCTGCTGGTGCTGCTGGTGGTGCTGCTGCTGGTGCTGCTGGTGGTGCTGGTGCTGGTGCTGCTGGTGCTGCTGGTGCTGCTGCTGGTGCTGCTGGTGCTGCTGCTCGTGCTGCTGGTGGTGCTGCTGCTGGTGGTGTTGCTGGTGGTGCTGCTGCTGGTGCTGCTGGTGGTGCTGCTGCTGTTGCTGCTGGTGATGCTGGTGGTGCTGGTGCTGGTGCTGCTGGTGGTGCTGGTGGTGGTGCTGCTGGTAACATAGAAACATAGAAGATAGGAACAGGAGTAGGCCATTCGGCCCCTCGAGCCTGCTCCTCCATTCGATGAGATCATAGCTGATCATCCAAACTCAGTACCCTGTACCTGCCTTCTCCCCATATCCCTTGATACCTTTATCTTTAAGAAATATATCTAACTCATTCTTCAATATATTTAATGACTTGGCCTCAACTACCTTCTGTGGTAGAGAATTCCACAGGTTCACCACTCTCTGGGTGAAGAAACTCTTCCTCATTTCTGTCCTAAATGGCTTACCCCTTATCCTTAGATTATAACCCCTGGTTCTGGACTCTCCGACCATCGGGAACATTCTTCCTGCATCTAGTTTGTCCAGACCTGTCAGAATTTTATATGTTTCGATGAGATTCCCTCTCATTCTTCTATACTCCAGTGAGTATAAGCTCAATCGACCCAATCTCTCCTCATATGTTATTCCTGCCATCTCAGGTGTCAGCCTTGTGAATCTTCGCTGAACTCCTTCCATGACAAGAACATCCTTCCTCAGATAAGCCGACCAAAACTGCACACAGTACTCAAGGTGTGGTCTCACCAAGGCCCTGTACAACTGCAGCAGGACATCCCTGTTCCTGTACTCAAACCCTTTCGCTATGAAGGCCAACATACCATTTGCCTTCTTCACCGCCTGCTGCACCTGCATGCTTACCTTCAGCGACTGGTGCACAAGGGCACCCAGGTCTCGTTGCACTTCCCCTTCTCCCAATCTATTGTCATTCAGATAATAGTCTGCCTTTCTGTTTTTGACACCAAAGTGGATAACCTCGCATTTATCCACGTTATAATGCATCTGCCACGCTTCTGCCCACTCACCCAACCTGTCCAAATCATCCTGGAGTTTCTCAGTATCCTCCTCGCAGCACACACGCCCACCCAGCTTTGTGTCATCTGTAAACTTGCTGATATTACATTTAGTTCCCTTATCTAGATCATTAATGTATATTGTGAATAGCTGGGGTCCAAGGACCGATCCCTGCAGTACCCCACTAGTCACTGCCTGCCACTCGGAAAAAGACCCATTAATTCCTACTCTCTGCTTTCTGTCCGCCAACCAGTTCTCTATCCAAGTCAATACCTTGCCCCCAATCCCATGTGCCTTAACTTTACACGCTAATCTCTTATGCGGGACTTTATCGAAAGCCTTTTGAAAGTCCAAATACACCACATCTACTGGTGCTGCTTGTGCTGCTGGTGGTGCTGGTGGTGCTGGTGGTGCTGTTGCTGGTGCTGCTGGTCATCTTGGTCCTCATCTGAGGTCCAAAGTAAAACAGTGTTAGCGCCACCCATGCTGATCCGATAGATCACAGCTGCAAAGTGGAGATTAGACATACAAGCCTCCAAAGTAATGAACGTCACCTTCAAAGTAGTGAAAGTACTATGGATGTTATGTTCCAAAGCAAAATACTGCGGATGCTGGAAATCTGAAATAAAAACAGAAAATGCTGGAAAATGCTGCTGAGTATTTCCAGCATTTTCTGTTTTTATTATGGATGTTATGTTGTTAAGTTTCTGTTCTTTACTTGAAGCACATAAATATTATTCTTTTGCACAACTTTTCCATCTTGCCCATTCTTGGCTGCAAGTGGCCTTTTAACTAGCAAGAGACATAAAATAGATTGTAAAAGCTTCTATAGGTATGTAAAAAGGAAGATATTAGCAAAACTAAATGTGGGTCCCTTACAGGCAGAGACAGAGAAATTATAATGGGGAATAAAGAAATGGCAGAGATATTAAACAAATACTTTATATCTGATTTCATGGTAGAATGCACAAAAAGCATTCCAGAAATAGTGGGGAACCAAGGGTCTAGTGAGAATGAGAAACTTAAAGATATTAGTATTAGTAAAGCAATAGTACTGGAGAAATTAATGGGCCAAAAGATAACAAATCTCCTGGACCTGATGGCCTACATCCTTGGGTTTTAAAAGAGGTGGCTGCAGAGATAGTGGATGCATTGGTTTTGATCTTCCAGAAGTCCCTAGATTCTAGAATGGTCCCCGCGGATTGGAAGGTAGCAAATATAACACCGCTATTCAGAAAGGAGGGAGAGAGAAAACGGGGAACTACAGGCCAGTTAGCCTGACATCAGTAGTAGGGAAAATGCTAGAATCTGTTATTAAGGACGTGGTAACAGGGCACTTAGAAAATAATAATAGAATTGGGCAGATTCAACACGGATTTATGAACGGGAAATCGTGTTTGAAAATCTGTCAGAGTTTTTTGAGGTTGTAACTAGCAGAATAGATAAGGGGGAACCAGTGGGTGTGGTGTATTTGGATTTTCAAAAAGCATTTGATAAGGTGCCACACAAGAGGTTATTACACAAAATTAAGGCTCATGGAATTGGGGGTAATATATTAGTATGGACTGAGGATTGGTTTACGGATAGGTTAAGTGAGTGGGCAAGAACATGGCAGATGGAATATAATGTGGAGAAATGTGAAGTTATCCACTTTGGTAGGAAAAATAGAAAAGCAGAGTATTTTTTAAATGGTGAGAGATTGGGAAATGTTGGTATTCAGAGGGACCTGGGTGTCCTTGTACACGAATCACTGAAAGTTAACATGCAGGTACAGCAAGCAATTAGGAAAGCAAATGGTATGTTGGCCTTTATTACAATGGGATTGGAGTATAAGAGTAAAGACATCTTACTGCAATTATATAGGGCCTTGGTGAGACCACACCTGGAGTATTGTGTACAGTTTTGGTCTCCTTACCTAAGGAAGGATACACTTGCCTCAGAGGGAGTGCAACAAAGGCTCATTAGACTGATTCCTGGGATGGGGGGATTGTCCTATGAGGAGAGATTGAGTAGACTAGGCCTATATTCTCTAGAGTTTAGAAGAATCAGAGGTGATCTCATTGAAACATATAAAATTCTTGCAGGCTTGACAGGGTAGATGCTGGGAGGATGTTTCCCCTGGCTGCGGAGTCTAGAACCAGGGGTCACAGTCTCAGAATAAGGGGTCGGACTGAGATGAGGAGAAATTTCTTCACTCAAAGGGTAGTGAATCTTTGGAATTCTCTGCCCCAGAGGGCTGTGATGCTCAGTCGTTGAGTATATTCAGGACAGAGATCGACAGATTTTTGGATACTAGAGAATCAAGGGATATGGAGATCGGGCGGGAAGGTGGAGTTGAAGTTGAAGATCAGCCATGATCTTATTGAATGGTGGAGCAGACTCGAAGGACTGTATGGCCTACTCCTGCTCCTATTTCTTATGTTCTGATGATGAATGGGAACACATGAATTGATGGAGACCGATGGGGGAATGTGAAATGGGTGGTTGGTTGTTTGCAGGAGTGCCTTGTATCAATAGCATTGGAGCGGGGGGGGCGGGAAGAATGGCCATTGCTTATGCTCGTGAGATTGATTCTCTAGTGGAATCTATGTGAACCTTGCATTAATATAGGCATCCCTAGCATCCCGGGCAGCAATAATAATAGCTGGTGGTGCATTGCCCTCATCGCCTTCCTCGGCCTCGTCTTCCTCCTCCTCGGAATCCGCTGAAGATGATCTGTGATCAGTGCCTTGTTCCTCCTGCAGGTCCAAACCTCGCTGCTGCACAATGTTGTGCTTAAATATGTGACTGTGCAGGTCATGGTACCATTGGGCTGGGTTCTTGACTTGTACTATCTGAAATACATAGAGGCAATAAGTGAGCCTGTGCCTACAACACGTGCAGGCCTAGTATTAGTATTGAAATGACACAGGACAGGGCCCTTCCATCTCCCTTTCTTTGTGTCAGCCCATGGAGCAGCAAAAAGTTGACGGTGAAGCTTTTTCTGGAACCTTCCCCAGATTAGATGATCTAAGGGGGCCCCAGGAACACCCGGAAGCTGGAGACTGTCTGCGGATAGAGCCCTGTTCCTTCCATAGCAGTCTTCAGGCATCAAGCCTTCTGGCGGCCGGTAGGCATGAGTGCAGCTGGTAGCTTCTAGGAGCTGCAGCTGAAGGATCTGTTTCCCTCCATTGCCAGCACAAGGCCCTGCCAGCACAAGGCCCTGCCAGCACAAGGCCCTGCCTGCACAAGGCCCTGCCAGCACAAGGCCCTGCCTGCACAAGGCCCTGCCAGCACAAGACCCTGCCAGCACAAGGCCCTGCCAGCACAAGGCCCTGCCAGCACAAGTCCCTGCCAGCACAAGGCCCTGCCAGCACAAGGCCCTGCCTGCACAAGGCCCTGCCAGCACAAGGCCCTGCCTGCACAAGGCCCTGCCAGCACAAGACCCTGCCAGCACAAGACCCTGCCAGCACAAGGCCCTGCCAGCACAAGGCCCTGCCAGCACAAGTCCCTGCCAGCACAAGGCCCTGCCAGCACAAGGCCCTGCCAGCACAAGGCCCTGCCAGCACAAGGCCCTGCCAGCGAGTGGACCTGCGCCAGGAGGCTTCCCAGCCCATGGTAATGGCTCAGGCTAAGAAATCTGGTGCTCTGTTTCCTTCACAAGTGCAGTGTCCCTCAGGTATGCTGTGCCGATCTGACACCCGGCACAGAGTGGAAGAAGAGATTCAGCCCTCATGAGTCCATGGAGACATCGGGGTGGATTTTGACTTTGTGCGACAGTGTAAAGCGGGTGACAGCGACTCAGCATCCCGTTTCAGATCTCTCCCCACTTTTATTTCTGTTGACTTCAATGGAAACACAAATGGGGAGAGCTATGAAGCGTGATGCCGATTCTCCATCAGCCGCTTTACTCTGTTGCACAAAGTTAAAATCCACCCCGTCCTGTGTGAAGATGTGCCCTCCATTCCACGATAGTTCAACTTGTTCCCTGGGAGTCAGCCAATCTCCTCTTTCCAAAAGGTAAACTGGATTCGCACTCTTACCAAACCAGGAAGTTTTATTTACATAAAATAGATGAATAAACAGTTAGAAGCATTAACAGTGAGAGTAATATTTCTCCTCAACCCATAAAAATAATTAAAGGCGCCTCTTTTTTTCTCTCTGAAGATGGACTTTAAACAGAGGTTTAAGTTTAGTCTAGCTTCCCTCTGTTAAGCTGGACTCACTTTTTAAAATATACAGCCTTGCTGTGGGATGTCAGATTTACTCACTCCCTAAAACTATATACTTGAAAAGGAAAAAATATACTTGAAAAGGAAAATTTTGCAGGGCTATGTATGGGAAAGGAGCAGCGGAGTGGGACTAATTGGATAGATCTTACAAAGAGCTAGCACAGGCACGATGGGCTGAATGGCCCCTTTCTGTGTTTTTAGATTCTATTCTAGCTGTGAGCTGTCAATATAATTCTGATCCAAGCTGTCTGTCACAGAGCGCTCCAGCCAATCAGTAGTCCTGTCCCCCTCTATTTGAATTGTATACTGCAGCTGTAGGTTTTGCACTTGCTGCATGAATGATATTAATATTGAGACAATTAGCACCATAATTGGAGTATTTCTCCTGCTGCCTGATTTTGCTCAATATTCTACTTCAGCTGAATCATTAATGGTGTCCCAAACAGGCGCCCAGTTTGAGCAGATGCAAAGTATGTCAGTAAGCTATTAAGTACTCTCCTTACCAAAACTATTCTCTTGGAAGTGTAGTCATTAAAGCTTGGCATGTAAAACATTTTCAAACTCTACTATTAAAAATAAATACTTTTGAGACCATATTGCATGCAATCAATGGTAAATATTTGTAGACTTCTCACAAGGCTTGAAATTACCATTCATAATCTGAGTTCTTCGAATACCTTTTTACTTAGAGGAAGTAAAATTACACAAATTCAGCACTGGAACAATGCACTACAATCCCTTGCTCCTGTGTTTCGATATCATTCAAGATGGCCCGTATGCATTTGGAATTTGAAAATCAATTTAAGCATTCAAAATTCTAATTTTCTGAAGCCCAAAAACAAAGACCAAAATGGGAGTACAGACGTCGCCTCCCTGGGGACTTTTTCTCCAATGGGACCACTAGAGTCAGCTGTGTGTTTTCTGCAAGTACCAGGATCAATTTTGTGAAGTCACGGAAAAGAGACAGCATTCTTTGAGAAAAGAGAATCTGATGAAGTGTAGAAATTACAAAGGGACATAGACCGACTGGGCAAAACCATGGATAATGGAGTGCAACGCGGGGAAGTGTGAACTCATTCACTTTGGATCTGAGAAAGATAAATTGGAATATCTTCTTAATGCTGTGATACTAGGGGACACAGATTTAAGGTTTTGGGCAAGAGATACAGAGGGGATGTGAGGAAAAACTTCTTTATGCAGCGAGTGGTGATGACCTGGAACTTGCTGCCGACGAGGGTGGTGGAAGCGGAGATGATCAATGTTTTCAAGGGGAGACTGGATAGGCACTTGAGGGAAATAAACTTGCAGGGCTACGGGGATAGAGCGGGAGAATGGGACTGACTGGATTGCTCGACAGAGAGCCGGCACGGACACGATGGGCCGAATGGCCTCCTTCTGTGCCGTTATGACTCTGTGACTCTATGACTACGAGCTGTGGAGGAACAAAGAGATTTTGATATCCATGTACACAAATCACGAGAAGCTATTGCACAGGTACAAAAAGTAATCCAAAACGCTAATGAAATGTTGGTCTTTAACTCAAGGGGGTTGTAAAACAAAGGGGAGGAAGTTATGTTCAGACCTCATCTGGAGAGCTGCATTCAGTTTTGGGCGCTGATCTCCAGGAGGGGCTACAGCACAGATTTACTAGAATGATACCGGGGCTTAGAGGGTTAAATTATGAGGACAGGTTGTGTAGACTTGGCTTGTATTCCCTTGTGCTTAGATGATCTAACCAAGGTGGTTACAATGATAAAGGGATTCGATAGAGTAGATAGAGAGAAACTATTTCCTCTGGCGGGGAGAATCCAGACAAGGAGTACAGTTTTAACACCAGTGCGTGGCCATTTAGGAGTAAAGTCAGGAAACACCTTTTCACACAAACGCTCATGGAATTCTGGAACTTTCCCTCCAAGAGGCTGTGGATACTGGGTGAAAGTAAATTTTCAAGGCTGAAATCGACAGATTTTTGTTAAGGAAGGGTCTCAAAGGATATAGCGAAAAGGCAGGTGAATGGAGTTGAGGTACAGATCATCCATGATCTAATTGAATGGCAGATCAGGCTCAAGGGGCTGAATGGCCTAATTCCTGTTCCTACGTGACATGAAAGGCACTATATAAATGCAAGTTCATTTGTTCTTAACCAGTTTTCTGATTTTTTTTTCTTGCTGTGCTAGGTTTTCCTGAGCCTGTTTGTACAAATTGTTGTAAATTATTTATTTTTGAACCCGACAGATGGATGCCAGGTGGGTCAAGTTGCATATCCTGTATGGGACAGGCTGGATGGACCAGAGGGTCTTTACCTGTCCGTCACTGTTCGCATGTTCCTATAGGAGGTGTTTCGTGCCCATCTACCAGTACCCACACTCACGTCAACAGATAGAGGTGAACGTAACTTGCTTTGGTAGATGCTTAATGCAGTCAGAGGCTGTTCTTCTCCAAAGTAGTTTTGACAGTAGGCCCAATGGCATCACTGAAAAGATGTGAATGTCTGACTAGCCATAATAAGAACATAAGAACATAAGAAATAGGAGCAGGAGTAGGCCAATCGGCCCCTCGAGCCTGCTCCGCCATTCAATAAGATCATGGCTGATCTGATCCTAACCTCAAGTCTAAAGAACACAAGAAGTAGGAGCAGGACCCGGCCACACAGCCCCTGGGCCCGCTATACCACCCACAGGGCCTTGACCGATCCGAACTCAGCCTCATGTCCAATTTCCTGCCTGCTCACCGTAACCCCTAATTCCCTTTACTTCTAGGAAACTGTCTATTTCTGTTTTAAATTTATTTAATGATGTTGGATGTTTCCTTGGAAGCAGCTCAGTCAGAGGATGTCATTGCTTTCAGCAGCACTATCTGCAAGGATGAGCAACTGGTAACAGCCAGTGTATCCCGATTGGCTACGCCTGCTAACCCGGACTGGCAATGACCATGGGAAACTACCCCCAGTGTAAGATGTGATCTGCTGCAAGGACACCTACAGCTACCACACAGCATAGGGCTTACACATGTGACCGTAATCGTCAGCTATGGCCTGATACTTGGCTCCACCTCCTTGCAGGCATGATGCATTCCTGATATACGATCCTTTTAACCATCTCATGTAGCACCACCTCCATATCAGCAGCCACCAAACGAGATCAGATATTGGGCTGCTCCATCACCTGCCTGCAGATTTGTGCCTGTACCTTGGGTTTCCTTTCCCTTTATTTTGGCCTGTCTCTTCTTAGTTGCCCTGCCCCCATCAGCCTCGGCAAAGGCTGCTGATCGGTTGAAATTCTTTTTGTCACCCTATGGTGACATTCCTCTTTTGTTGTTCCCATCTGTTGAAATGTCATTTACTTGCGATTTTCCGTTTGCACCGTCAATGTGCTCCCTAAACCTGTTTAAAGCTGCACCTCAAGTTGTACTAATGAACTGCCCACAGAAAATTGGGTGCAAACAGCACATTTCCATTCAACTTGGTCTAAAACACACCAATAGCCAATCCAGTATAAACTACGGCAAAATTAGAAAATCTAGGCTAGCATTTCAACCACCACATGGAAATCTGCTGGAAATTGTGGATCACTTGCATTCTTAAGGATAATTTACCTGGGTTTAGTGCCCAAAAAGCGTCTGAAAAACAGGCACTATGCAAAGGAAAAATGGGCGCTAATCCCTCCTCGCCTTTGTGCCAGAATAGCATTGAGGTAGTTTCTGCTGTAAGGCTTTTCAGACTGCAGCTGAAGCGGGCTCAGCAATAAAAGTTGCGTGTAAATGTGTGTGACCAACCTGTGCACTCAGATTTCCTGCTCTGGTGCCAGGTGCTATTCAGAGATAAACTGCTATGAAAAACACTGGCGTTATAGCTTCCACCGATCCCACTTTGTCCTCTTTATCTAAAAGGACAGGCTGGTCTTGCCAAGAAAGGTCTTTGGGGGCTAAATTCAGATGATTTGCGCCTCCTGTTAGCGCCCTAAGAGGGCGCTAATGGGGCACAAATCAACTAACGCCTGGGCGCAGCGCCGCTAACGCATCCCGCGAAATTCAGCGGGAGGTTAGCGGCGGCGCTGTGCCGCCGGCAATGACATCATCGCCGTGCGCAGCGCCCCGCTCGCGGGGCCCCCGCTGTAATCTTGGGGGGCGCCCCCCGACTTACCACCGGACGCTATGTCCGCCGGGGTCAGGGGGGCCTACCTGCGGCCGGGGCGGCACTAGTGAAGGGGGAGGTGGCGGGCGGCCATTTTTGTTGCTGGCCGCTTGCCAGCACCTGCCCCCGTTGCTGTCCCCGGCCCCCGTGAAGCCCCCCCCGCGGGGTGCCGGCTGCTCTCCGTGAGCCCTCTCCAAGCTCTGCTCAGCTGGACACAGATGCTGTACCCCAGGGGGCCGTCGATGAAGAGGAGAATCATTGAGCAGCAGCAGACAATGTGCGATGTACTGACAGGCCTTCAAAGTGGAATCACCACGATTGTAGAGAGATTGGAGGAGTCCACCTCAAGCATGAGGGGGTGATATCACAGAGCATTGAGATGATGTCTTCTTCCCTGGATAGAGTGGCCAGTACCATGGAACATCAAACGCTTCAATCAAATGAGTTGATGCAGGGTTTGACCATGGCCATGGAGACTCTGGATGCCAACATGTCTGCCACCTTAAACAGGTTGACAGATACCTTAGCCTTGGCCTTACAGGGCCGCACTGATCTGCACCAAACTGTTCTCCACCACAATGGTAGCAGTGAAGTGTGGCTGGCCCATGGGAGGGATGATGGCGAAAGGGGTGATGGAAGTGGGGACTCCACTCAAAGCGCTTCGACTTCTCACCCGTTGCCCCCTCCCCCCAGTCAGAAGCCCACATGCTGCCTTGTCTCCCGATGGCTGAGTCTGCCTCTGCACAGGTTTTTGGCAGGGCCTTCAGGGGATCCAAAATCCAGAGGACATCGGCCAAGAGCATCTCAGCAGTCAGAGCAGGGATCCGAGCAGCCTGCCTCGACCTCTGCTGAAGCCACAGGGGTTGCACCACATAGGAGTAGCAGCAAATGGAAGAGTAAAGCTTTGTAGTTGCACAAGGGTATGCACATGGGTGTCTGAGAAAACGTTGTGTTGTTAAATTTCTGTTCTTTAGTTAGGTCACATAAATATTATTCCTTTGCATCACTTTCCCATCTTGTCCATTCTTGGGTGCTGGGTGGCAAGTCGCTTTTGAATTTATTTAATGATGAATGAGAAGACATGAATTGATGGGGACCAATGGGGGATGTTCAAGGGGTGGTTGGTTGTTTGCAGGTCTGCTTTGTGTCAGTGGCATTGGGGTTGGGTTGGGGTGGGCTGGGAAGAGTGGCCGTTGCATGTGCTTGTGACATGGGTCCACTGGTGCAACCTAAGTCAAACTTGCATTAATAAGGGCAACCCTGGCATCCCGGGCAGCAATGTGAGCGGCTGGGGCTACATTGCCCACATCAACTTCCTCCTCCTCATCTTCCTCATCCTCCTTCTCCCTCTCCAAATCATCTGAGGAGGATCTGAGCTCTTTGCCTTGTTCCTCCTGCAGGTCCAATCCTCGTTGCCGCGCAATGTTAGGCAGAGCGCAGCACACCACGACCATTCTGGAGATCCTGTCTAGTGCGTACTGAAGGGCGATTACAGATCTGTCCAGGCACCTGAAGCACATCTTTAGCATGCCGATGTTTTGTTCGATCACACATCTGGTGGTCATATGGCATTCATTGTAGCGCTGTTGGGCTTCATTGGTTGGGTTTCTGACGGGTGTCATTGGCAAGTTTGAAGTTGGTATACCCTGTCTCCTCACAGCCATCCCTTAAGTTTGCTTGCAGGGCCAAAGACGTCAGGGAGCTTGGACTGCCACAAGATGAAAGCATCATGGCAGCTGCCCAGGAATCTTGCGCACACCTGCACATCAGCTGCACATTGATGGAGTGGAAGCCCTTGCAGTTGACAAATACTCCTGGGTGATCTGGGGGTGCCTGGATTGCCACGTGTGTGCAGTCGATGACGCTGTGCGCCTGTGGGAAGCCAGCCAGAGCTACAAGCCCGAGCGCCTGCTCATTCTGACTGGTGTCATTGCAGGCGAAATTAGCATAATTGCCATCAGTCGTCTGTCTTATGCATTTGCAGATTGCCATCTAGGAGATCCTGGATATGTCTGCGGCAGAGCCCTGGAAGTATACAGAGGCAAAAGAATTGAGGGCAGTGGTGACTTTGATGGCCACTGGTAAAGCGTGGCCACCAGGCCTAGTAGGGAGCTGGTCTTCTGGGAGGTTGCGGATGTCTGCCACCACCTGATGTGATAACCTGAGCCTCCTGAAACACTGCTGTTCCGACATGTCAAGGAAACTGAACCTCTGCCTGTAGACCCTGTTTCATGGGTAGTGCCTCCTGCGAGCTGCTCCCCTCAGTGCCGCTCCCCTCTCTGCTGCTCCCCTTTCTGTTGTGCAGCTACAGGTCTGTGACCAGCAGGCTGCTGCTTGTGCTGGTCATATTGATCCTCGTCCGAGGTCCAATCTGAGGCAGCCAAAGTGCCACCCACACTGATGAGAAAACCTCTAAAGTGTAGAAAGTAACCTCTCAGTAAAAGTAGAGTGCAGTTTGTCACGGAGTGCAGATTGGAACAGAGTGTTAAGCTGCGAGTTTGGTGAGTGAGGGAGTACGGGGAGGGAGGTGTTCCTTCTTTTTTCCATCTTTGTCAGCTTCCTGGTGCGGCGGCGGACCTGCGTGAGGCGAGGCGGCGGCAGAGGGTTTAAAAGGCTCCAGAGACCAGGTAAGGCGGGTCCAGTCTCTGAACTCGGAGGGAGGGAGAGAGGTAAAATATAATCGAGGTGTGACGTCACCAGAAAGCAGGTAAGTAATTGGTTGGTGAGTATTTCTCTCTTTTTAAACTTAAACTCTGTGGCTTATAGTTTCTAAGGTGTGATATTCATCAGGCGGGGCAGAGGGTATTTAAAAAATATTAATAAATGTAATTAATTACATAGAATGGGAGAGCAGGTGATGTGTTACTGCTGCAATATGTGGGAGCTGGTGGACACCACTGATGTTCACGGTGATCACATTTGCAGTAAGTGTTGGCTGCTCGAGGAACTCCGGCTCCGTGTTGATGACCTGGAGTCCGAGCTTCAAACACTGCGACACATCAGGGAGGGGGAGAGTTACCTGGACTCAGTGTTCCAGGAAGTAGTCACACCAATTAGATTAACTAATTCAGATGTAGTCCGTGGTCAGGGACAGGAGGGTGTGACTATGAGTGAGGCAGGTACAGGGATCCAGGAGGTAGTGTTGGAGGAGCCGCAGCCCTTGCTCTTGTCCAACAGGTTTGAGGCTCTTACTCCCTGTGAGGACGGGAGCAGGGATGTAAGGGTTTTGTGTGTGACACGCCTGAGGCTCTGTGCTTAGCCTAGGTGCTAGTGCGAGGTTAGGCCTTGTTGCCTGTTCTGGTCTCCAGCCAGCCTGGTAGCACTAGACACCTGTGAGTGGTTCGACCCACTCGCCCTTACGGTTCTGACACTGGACTTAGATGCGAGAGCAATAATGCAGAGAAAACTCAGGTAGACCCGGTTGAATAGTGCGAAATGGAAAATCTTTATTGCATATTATTCAAGATTACGAAATACATGTCATAAGCACAGATTAATGACAGTACAATCTTACACGCAGTTATGTAACTAATTTTAGGGAAACGAGGAGCGCACGACACATCGAAAAAGGGGGCACACATTACAATTATCCTTAAAACTTAAACCCTCCCCTATCAATACCTGACCTAAACTAGATTTGTAGGATCGAGACTCATGCTCACCACTCGTGATAACTCGGAGAAATTCCGAGACTCTGCTCGGATGTTTTTACCGCAGCACCTGACCACCCACGTGTTGATCAGGGGTCTCTGTACCCCACTTGTTTACTCGTTTCTGCTCCGGCTAGCAGGCTGGACAGTCTGCTGTCATGAAGATCTGTGTTGTCCTCGGAGTTCCGACACGACTCAAAAAATAGTCTTCCTGTGCCCTCGCCCCGATGCGATAAAACTCGAAGAATGGTCTTCCTGTGCCCTCAAGCCAGTTTGTAAAACTCAAAGAATAGTCTTCCTGGGCAAGGAAAGTGTCTATTCGACCTACAGGCGCGGTCGGGGCTTACTGACCGTGGCGATACGTATGGTCGTCTTCTTCTCTTCTCATCTCATCTCATCTCATCTCATCTCGGGCCTTCGGTTCCAACACCGTTTACCGACTTCTCGGGATGGTACGCCCGTTTCAAGGCTTCACAGCCCAGTTCCACACAGATCTTCGCGGCAAGCCACGAGGTTGATCCTGGCAGATCAGAAAGTTCACTAGTCTTTCAGCAAGTCAACAGGCAGATGCAAGAGCAAACGGCAAGAGTCAAAGAGGCAAGAGAGAGATGGACGGTTGTACCTTTACAGTTATAGTGCTGTAATTCCTCTTTTCCTGCCCAATCTTAATGTCTTTTCTTTTGTCAGAGTTTTGGCGCTCAAACTTCTTGTATAGGGTGATCTCCGTTTAATGGGTTTCGGTGATACTTGTAACTGCCTGAGTACCTGTTAATACTTCTCCCATTGTGTAACCGGTCAGTATTTTCCCTGGAGGGGTTTTTGGGGCTTCCAAATGTTTCTGTAACTACCCGCAAACGGCTCTCTCATCGTAGAGTCGTGGGGATTTTGCATATTAATGTCTTTGGATGGGTTCTTGATCGCTTGGTACAATAGCCCTTATTCGCACCTGGGAGACCGATTCCAGTATTTATGTGTAAAATGCAAACCCATTATGTCTTGTGCATCATCTCAAATGTGCTGAGTCTTGTACGATCTCGCACAAATGTTTATTGGAACGCCATCTTGTCTGCTTATCGAAAAGTCTAGAACGTTCTGCCACGAGGTGTGGCGGCCATTTTACAGGCTGCTTGTGTCCACTTTGGAAACCTGACAGCATTCTGCTGAAATAAAGCTGTTTGTACGAAACTATGTGTCTCCTCCTTATTATATAAAATCGCGATAATTTTGCGAATTCTACAGGGACTGCAGGGAGGATAAGCAACCTGGCCACAGCACCGTGGAACGGGGGGCCATTCAAGTGGGGGGAGTAAAAAGAAATGTTATAGTGGTAGGGGATAGTATCATAAGGGGGATAGATAGGGTTCTTTGCAGCTGAGAGCGAGAGTCCCGAAGGTTGTGTTGCCTGCCCAGTGCCAGGGTTAAGGACATCTCCTCTGGGCTGGAGAGAAACTTGGAGTGGGAGGGGGAGGATCCAGTTGTCGTGGTCCATGTTGGTACCAACGACATAGATAGGATAAGGAAAGAGGTTCTGCTGAGGGAGTATGAGCAGCTAGGGGCCAAATTAAAAAGCAGAACCACAAGGGTAATAATTTCTGGATTACTACCTGAGCCACGAGCAAATTTGGCTAGGGTAAATAAAATCAGAGAGTTAAATGCGTGGCTCAAAGACTGGTGTGGGAGAAATGGGTTTTGCTTCTTGGGACACTGGCACCAGTACTGGGATGGGAGAGAGCTGTCCCGTTGGGACGGACTTCACTTGGCCAGTGCTGGGACTAGAATCCTGGCGAATCGAATAACTAGGGCTGTAGAGAGGGCTTGAAACTAATTAGTGGGGGGGAGGTTTCAAGAGAGCAAAGAATAAAAATGTCAGCGGAGAAGGCAATAGAGCAAATTAGCAGTGGGAAAATTAAAAACCAGAGCATGTCAGGAAGGGACAGAATATATAAAGATAAAGGTAAAGTAGTAAAGGGGTAAAAGCAGGAATAAATTGTCACAAAACATGTTTAAAAGTTCTTTATCTGAATGCATGCAGCATTCGTAACAAAATAGACGAGTTGACGGTACAAATAACTACACATGGGTATGATCTGGTGGCCATTACAGAAACATGGCTGCGAGGTGACCATGACTGGTAACTAAACATCCAGGGGTATTTGACTATTAGGAAGGACAGACAGGAAGGAAAGGGTATGTTAATAAAGGATGGAATCACTGCAATAGTGAGAAATGATATTGGGTCAAAGGATGAGGATAGTGAAACAGTTTGGGTGGAGATAAGGAATAATAAGGGGAAAAAGTCACTAGTGGGCGTAGTCTATAGGCCTCCTAACAGTTGTAACTCTATTGGTCGGAGTATAAATCAGGAAATAGTTGGGGCTTGTAATAAGGGAACAGCTATAATCATGGGAGATTTGAACTTTCATTTTGACTGGACAAATCAAATTGGGCAGGGCAGCCTTGAGGAAGAGTTCATAGAGTGCATTAGGGACGGGTTCCTTGAGCAGTATGTTACTGAACCAACCAGGGGGCAGGCAATCTTAGATCTGGTCCTGTGTAATGAGACAGGATTAATAAAAAATGTCCTTTTAAAGGATCCCCTTGGAATGAGTGACCATAACATGGTTGAATTCCAAATTCAGTTGGAGGGTGAGAGAGTTGGATCTCAAACCAGCGTACTAAGCTTAAATAAAGGAGACTATGAAGGTATGAAAGCAGAGTTGACTAAAGTGGACTGGGAAAATAGATTAAGGTGTAAGACGGTACAGGAGCAGTGGTGTACATTCAAGGAGGTATTTCACAACTTTCAAGAAAAATATATTCCACTGAGGAAAAAGGGGCGTAAAAGAAAAGACAGCCATCCGTGGCTAAGTAAAGTAATAAAGGATAGTATCTGACTGAAAACAAGGGCTTATAAAGTCGCCAAATCTAGTGGGAGGCTAAAAGATTGGGAAGCATTTAAAAGCCAGCAAAGAATAACTAAAAGATTAATTAAGAAGGGGAAGATAGATTATGAAAGTAAACTAGCAAAAAATATAAAAACAGATAGCAAGAGTTTCTACAGTTATATAAAAAGAAAAAGGGTGGCTAAAGTGAATGTTGGTCCCTTAGAGGATGATACCGGGAAATTAGTAGTGGGGAACACGGAGATGGCAAATACGCTGAACAAATATTTTGTATCAGTCTTTACAGTAGAGGATACTAAAAATATCCCAAAACTGGACAAACGAGGGGCTGGCTATAGGGGGGGAGGAGCTAAACACGATTAAAATCACTAAGGAGATGGTACTCAGTAAGATAATGGGACTTAAGGCGGATAAATCCCTGATGGCTTACATCCTAGGGTCTTGAGAGAAGCAACGGTAGGGATTGCGGATGCATTGGTGGTAATTTTCCAAAACTCCCTGGATTCGGGAAAGGTCCCAGCAGATTGGAAAACTGCTAATGTAACGCCCTTATTTAAAAAGGGAGGTACTATAGACCAGTTAGCCTAACATCTGTGGTTGGTAAAATGTTGGAGTCCCTTATTAAGGAAGCAGTAACAGGACATTTGGATAAGCATAATTTAATTGGACAGAGTCAGCATGGTTTTATGAAGGGGAAATCATGCTTGACAAATTTGCTCGAATTCTTTGAGGACGTAACAAACAGGGTGGATAAAGGGGAACCAGTGGATGTGGTGTATTTGGACTTCCAAAAGGCATTTGATAAGGTGCCACACAAAAGATTACTGCACAAGATAAAAAATCACGGGATTGGGGGTAATATATTGGCATGGGTGGAAGATTGGCTATCGAACAGAAAACAGAGAGTTGGGATAAATGGTTCATTCTCGGGTTGGCAATCAGTAACTAGTGGAGTTCCGCAAGGGTTAGTGCTGGGACCCCAACTCTTTACAATATATATTAACGATTTGGAGGAGGGGACCAAGTGCAACGTATCCAAGTTTGCAGACGATACAAAGATGGGAGGAAAAGCAGTGAGTGAGGAGGACATAAAAAACCTGCAAAAGGACATAGACAGGCTAAGTGAGTGGGCGGAAATTTGGCAGATGGAATATAATGTTGGAAAGTGTGAGGTTATGCACTTTGGCAGAAAAAATCAAAGAGCAAGTTATTATCTAAATGGAAAGAAACTGCAAAGTGCTACAGTACAAAGGGATCTGGGGGTCCTGGTGCATGAAACACAGAAGGTTAGTATGCAGGTACAGCAGGTGATCAGGAAGGCCAATGGAATCTTGGCTTTTATTGCAAGGGGGATGGAGTATAAAAGCAGGGAAGTCTTGCTTCAGTTATACAAAGTACTGGTGAGGCCACACCTGGAATACTGCGTACAGTTTTGGTTTCCATATTTAAGAAAAGATATACTTGCTCTCGAGGCAGTTCAGAGAAGGTTCACTCAGTTGATTCCGGGGATGAGGGGGTTGACTTATGAGGAAAGGTTGAGTAGGTTGGGCCTCTACTCATTGGAATTCAGAAGAATGAGAGGCGATCTTATCGAAGCATATAAGATTGTGAGGGGGCTTGATCGGGTGGAGGCGGGGAGGATGTTTCCACTGATGGGTGAGCCTAGAACTAGGAGGCATAACCTTAGAATAAGGGGCTGCCGTTTCAAAACTGAGATGAGGAGAAACTTCTTCACTCAGAGGGTAGTAAATCTATGGAATTTGCTACCTCAGAGAGCTGTGGAAGCTGCGACATTAAATAAATTTAAAACGGAGATAGACAGTTTCCTAGCTGATAAGGGAATTAAGGGTTATGGGGAGCGGGCAGGGAAGTGAACGTGAGTCTAGGTTCGGATCAGCCATGATCCTATTGAATGGCGGAGCAGGCCCGAGGGGCCATATGGCCGACTCCTGCTCCTACTTCTTATATTCTTATGTTCTAAAACCTTTCCCACTAGCAGGTAAGAAAGCAGCTGTGAGTGCTGAGTATTTATTGGAAAACTTCCCTGAGATTGATTCACCCCTCACATTGCCGCTGTGTTCTCGCCTTGCTTTCACTGGCGAGTTTCAGGAAGCTCGGGAAACCCGTGGAGCCGAGAAGCACAAAAGTCTGTGTCAATATCGCTCTAATTGACTGATTAACATATGGTAATTGGCAACCTGACTGTCCTGAGGGGATAGCAAAATACTGCGGATGCTGGAAATCCGAAATAACAACAGAAAACACTGGAAAAACTCAGCAGGCCAGGCAACATCCGTGGGACCATCCCTTTTGTTCTTTTATTCCTCCCCCCAGCCTCCCCCTTGCATTTTTATCTGTTTATTTCTTGCTCTCTCAGTTCCGACGAAGGGTTTCGACCTGAAACGTTAACTCTCTTTCTCTCTCCACGGATGTTGCCTGGCCTGCTGAGTTTTTCCAGTGTTTTCTGTTGTCCTGAGGGGATGGCGAGCACAGCCTAAAGTGAAGCCCGGAAGTTGGCGGGTTGGAGCCGGCTTCCCGACACACTGACAGTTTCCCCAGTTTTAACCCAAACCCCCCACACCCAAACCCCCCACACCCACACCCCCCACACCCAAACCCCCCACACCCAAACCCCCCACACCCAAACCCCCCACACCCAAACCCACCACACCCAAACCCACCACACCCAAACCCCCAAACCCCCCACACCCACACCCCCCACACCCAAACCCCCCACACCCAAACCCCCCACACCCCCCACACCCAAACCCCCACACACCCAAAGTCCCCACACCCAAACCCCCCAAACCCAAACCCCCCACACCCAAACCCCCCACACCCCCCACACCCACACCCCCACACCCAAACCCCCCACACCCAAACCCCCCACACCCAAACCCCCCAAACCCAAACCCCCCACACCCACACCCCCCACACCCCCCACACCCACACCCCCCACACCCAAACCCCCCACACCCAAACCCCACACACCCACACCCCCCACACCCAAACCCCCCCACACCCCCCACACCCAAACCCCCCACACCCAAACCCCACACACCCCCCACACCCACACCCCCCACACCCAAACCCCCCACACCCACACCCCCCACACCCAAACCCCCCACACCCAAACCCCCCACACCCAAACCCCCCCACACCCAAACCCCCCAACCCAAACCCCCCACACCCAAACCCCCCACACCCAAACCCCCCACACCCCCCACACCCAAACCCCCCACACCCAAACCCCCCACACCCACAACCCCCCACACCACACCCCCCACACCCCCCACACCCACACCCCCACACCCCCCACACCCACACCCCCCACACCCAAACCCCCCACAGCCCAAACCTCCCACACCCAACCCCCCCCACCAAACCCCCCACACCCACACCCCCCACACCCAAACCCCCCCACAGCCCAAACCCCCCACACCCACACCCCCCACACCCAAACCCCCCACACCCAAACCCCCCACACCCAAACCCCCCACACCCAAACACCCCCACACCCAACCCCCCCACACCCCCACACCCACACCCCCCCACACCCAACCCCCCCACACCCACACCCCCCACACCCAAACCCCCCACACCCAAACCCCCCAAACCCAAACCCCCCACACCCAACCCCCCCACACCCACACCCCCACACCCAAACCCCCCACACCCCCCACACCCACACCCCCCACACCCAAACCCCCCACACCCACACCCCCCACACCCACACCCCCCACACCCAAACCCCCCAAACCCAAACCCCCCACACCCACACCCCCCACACCCAAACCCCCCACACCCAAACCCCCCACACCCCCCACACCCAAACCCCCCACACCCACACCCCCCACACCCAAACCCCCCACACCCAAACCCCCCACACCCCCCACACCCAAACCCCCCACACCCAAACCCCCCACACCCCCCACACCCAAACCCCCCACACCCACACCCCCCACACCCAAACCGCCCACACCCAAACCCCCCACACCCACACCCCCCCACACCCAAATCCCCCACACCCAAACCCCCCACACCCAAACCCCCCGCACCCAAACCCCCCAAACCCCACACACCCAAACCCCCCACACCCAAACCCCCCCACACCCAATCCCCCCCACACCCAATCCCCCCACACCCAAACCACCCACACCCCCCGCACCCAAACCCCCCACACCCAAACCACCCACACCCCCTGCACCCAAACCCCCCACACCCAAACCCCCCACACCCACACCCCCCACACCCAAACCCTCTACACCCAAACCCCCCACACCCAAACCCCCCACACCCCCAAAGCACCCACACCCCCCACACCCACACCCCCCGCACCCAAATCCACCCACACCCAAACCCCCCACACCCAAACCCCCCACACCCACAGCCCCCACACCCAAACCCCCCACACCCAAACCCCCCACACCCAAACCCCCCACACCCACAGCCCCCACACCCAAACCCCCCACACCCACACCCTCCAAACCCCCCACACCCAAAACCCCCACACCCAAACATCCCAAACCCCCCCCACCGAAACCACCCACACACCCCACACCCAAACCCCCCCACACGCAAACCCCCCACACCCACACCACCCAAACACCCCACACCGAAACCACCCACACCTAAACCCCCCAAACCCCCCACACCCCCCACACCTAAACCCCCCGCACCCAAACCCCCCGCACCCAAACCCCCCGCACCCAAACCTCCCACACCCACACCCACCACACCCAAACCCCCCACACACAAACCCCCCAAACGCCCCACACCCCCCGCATCCACACCCACTTGCTCCTTCGTATTATAATAGCCCCCCCCCCACCCCACCCAAAGAGTGTACCAGCCAGGAAGAATATATTTTTTCATTGTGGGGATGTGGGCTTTGCTGCCAACGTTGGCATTTATTGCCCATCCCTAGTTACCCATTTGTTACAGCTGTGTGACTTCAGAGAACGGTTCAGAATTAACCACGTGGGTGTGGGACTGAAATCATACAGTCCAGACAGGGTAAGGACTATAGCTTTCCTTCCCTAAAGGACATTAGTGAACCACTTTTGTTTTAACAACAACCTGAATTTTAGTCGAGCTTTATATTTCCAGATATTTTTTAAGCTGAATTGAAATTCTCAATCTGCCACAGATGGGATTGGAACTCACGCTCTCTGCATTACTAGTCCAGTAACATAACCAGCACTGGGATTGAAACTCACGCTCTCTGCATTACTAGTCCAGTAACATAACCAGCACTGGGATTGAAACTCACGCTCTCTGCATTACTAGTCCAGTAACATAACCAGCACTGGGACTGGAACTCACGCTCTCTGCATTACTAGTCCAGTAACATAACCAGTACTGGGATTGGAACTCACGCTCTCTGCATTACTAGTCCAGTAACATAACCAGCACTGGGACTGGAACTCACGCTCTCTGCATTACTAGTCCAGCAACTAACCCACTGCTCTGCATTACTAGTCCAGTAACATAACCAGCACTGGGATTGGAACTCACACTCTCTGCATTACTAGTCCAGTAACATAACCAGCACTGGGATTGAAACTCACGCTCTCTGCATTACTAGTCCAGTAACATAACCAGCACTGGGACTGGAACTCACGCTCTCTGCATTACTAGTCCAGTAACATAACCAGTACTGGGATTGGAACTCACGCTCTCTGCATTACTAGTCCAGTAACATAACCAGCACTGGGACTGGAACTCACGCTCCCTGCATTACTAGTCCAGTACATAACCAGCACTGGGATTGGAACTCACGCTCTCTGCATTACTAGTCCAGCGACATAACCAGCACTGGGACTGGAACTCACGCTCCCTGCATTACTAGTCCAGTAACATAACCAGTACTGGGACTGGAACTCACGCTCCCTGCATTACTAGTCCAGTAACATAACCAGTACACTATTTATTCCATAAATGAAATCTAAGTATTTTTGAGTCGTGTTGACTTGCTCGGCTGCACAAAACAATTAACCTGCTGAAACAGATCTTATTATGCACACTATCAAGTTTGATTGCGGCACAGCAAGTAACCAAACTGAACTGATTTATTGTCTCTTCCGTGTGTCTCTGTAACCCACTTCTTTCTGATCCAACTGTGCACTCCATCCAAATTTGATAATGAGAAAGAGGTCAGAGATTGCCTGGAGAGTATCCGGCTAAGAAGCTTTGACATGTCATTACAGGAGGTCACGGTGTGTAAGCAGACACTTCAGAAATAGCCATAGGGAACGTTATGGAAATAAATATTCCATATAACATTGCATTCAAGTTAATCCAGTTTCTTTTTTAAATTACTTTTTTAAATTGGATTGTATTGTGAAACTCTTCAGAGGCAAGTGATTGGGCGATACAGTGGATTAGAACAAAGTCCTTTCACCCTGAGTTCTGCTTCCTTTGAAATTCCGATCAGACTGGAAGCATGGTATTCTCTCCCCATCGCCTGTTAGTGTGTGAGTGTACGCAGTCTTCACCTCCTTCTCAGTGAGTTGGACTTCACAGGACAGAATCTCCCCAGAATTCAGTGTCAGCTGCAGTGAAGGGGATCAGTAGCACAGTGGTAGTGTCACTGGACCAGAAAGCCTGGGCTAATGATCCAGAGACGTGAGTTTAAATCCCACCACAGCAGCTGGGGAATTAAATTCAGTTAATTAAATAAATAAATAAATAAAAGCTGGTATCAGTAATGGTGACCATGAATCTACCGGATTGTCGTAAAAACCCATCTGGGAAGGAAATCTGCCGTCCTTACCCGGTCTGGCCGATATGTGACTCCAGACCCACAGCAATGTGGTTGACTCTTAACTGCCCTTTGAAATGGCCCAGCAAGACACTCAGTTGTATAAGGCAGCTCACCACCACCTTCTCAAGGGCAATGAGGGATGGGCAATAAATGCTGGCCTGGCCTGTGATGCCCACATCCTGTGAATGAATAAAATAAAAAGCTGTCAGTTTCACTCAGACATGATATAAGGTAGAAAATCAAAACCAGCCCTCCGGTGAGTCAGAGATTCTCGCCTGATGCTGACAATTAGCACAGCTGGGTGAATGCGGGTCTCTGCTTTGTATCTGCTGAGATCTGATATTAAGAACAGCTGTAAAAGTTGGGATATTTTCCACTTTTGTGAGGACCACGATTCACGAGGGTGAAAAAACTCTATGGTGAAGTCTTCTGAGATATCGTGCCTGCCTAGATTACAAAGACCCCGGTTTAAAACAGCAGCTTACATTAAATAGCGCAGTTAATGTAGAAAAATGTCCCCACGCGCTTCACAGAGGCATAATCGAAAACAAAATGAATGACGAGCCGAAGAAGAACGGGTTCCCAAAAGCTTGCTGAAAGAGATGGATTTTAAGGAGGATTTCGAACGAAGCGAGGGAGATGCAGAGGCAGGAGGGATGAAGGAGGGATTGTCATAGCATGTGTTCTAAGCGGTTGAAAGCATTTTCACCGATGGTGAGGCCAAGGGTGAGGCCTTAGAGATTGCCTGGAGGTATCAGGCTAAGAAGCTTCAGAAGAATAGCCATAGGGAACATTATGGAAATAAATATTCTAAATAACATTGCATTCAAGTTAATGCAGTGATTAGGGTGAGCGTTGGAGGAATATGGGCCCAGAAGTTCTGCCGTGCGGCGTCTGTTTTTCAATCTCCTGGCACTCCAAAATGGCGGGCAGGAAGCGCGTTGTCCTCCATATTGCTAAAGGCCGAAAGATCAGCATCCAGGGCCCACACCTGAAACAGGCCTCAGGCCCTTTGCATTGGCAAATACGAGGCCTAATGCCAGTTTGAAACCACCTGGTTTGCCCTGAGGCTGCATTCAGGAAAACCAGGTCTACATGCTGCCTAACAGACAGTCCTTAAAGGGACTGCTGCATGCCGCAAAAAACAAGGCAAGCATTTAAAATATACTGAACTGAATGTGGAGCCAGGTTCCTCTAACACCACGTTAAAAACTGTTGAGCTGCTGCCAGCCACCCCATAACCCCCCGGATCATCATCACTACCCCCTCCCCCATCCAGGCCTCTGTCTTCCCTGATCGCCGGCAATAGCTACCCTCCTAGCCCGATCGGCCTCCCTCCCAATCGTCCACTCCTCCTTTCACCACTGAGCAGAGGGACGCTGCTGGTGTCGCAGTGACCCGATCTTCCATTCCTCTTTGCCAGCGTACTGTCTGAGGATGCCTGTTAGATGTCCGCAGCTCACTGGCTTGATGATAATGAGGCCCAAGGCCAAATATCTCTGGCATCTCCATTCAGGCATGGGGATTGTTGAACTTTTTGAGGAGGCCACTAGTATGGTGGACAGGGGAGTGTCTATAGATGTCTATATGGACTTCCAGAAAGCATTGAAAAAGGTTTTGCATAAGAGATTATTAGCAAAAATGAGAGCATGTGGAATTGAAGGGTCATCGAGCTGAAACGTTAACTCTGTTTCTCTCTCTACAGATGCTGCCTGACCTGCTGAGTATTTCCAACATTTTCTGTTTTTATTTTGTAATTGAAGGTTGCCTTGTGACATGGGTTGGTAGTTGATTGGGAGGGAAGAGACAGAGAGTAGGGATAAAGGGATATGACAAGTGGTGTTCCCCGGGTATTTGTACTGGGGCCTCAGCTTCTCACCATATATATCTGTTCCACCAGAATTGTGTTCCACCAGAATTGTATTCCACCACAATCTGTAACCTCTACCAACCCTGGTTCAACAATGAGTGTAGAAGAGCATGCCAGGAGCAGCACCAGGCGTACCTAAAACTGAGGTGCCAACCTGGGGAAGTTGCAACACAGGACTACATGCATGCTGAAAGGCTGAACCAGCATGTTATAGACAGGGCTAAGCGATCCCATAATCAACGGATCAGATCAAAGCTCTGCAGTCCTGCCACATCCAGTCGTGAATGGTGGTGGACCATTAAACAACTAACGGGAGGAGGAGGTTCCAAGAATATCCCCATCCTCAATGATGGTGGAACCCAGCATGTGAGTGCAAAACACAAGGCTGAAGCATTTGCAACCAACTTCAGCCAGAAGTGCCGAGTGGATGATCCATATTCAGATCTACTCCCGAGGTCCCCACCATCACAGAAGCCAGTCTTCAGCCAATTCGATTCACTCCATGTGATATCAAGAAACGGCTGAGCGCACTGGATACAGCAAAGGCTATGGGCCCCGACAACATCCTGACTATCGTGCTGAAGACTTGTGCTCCAGAACTAGCCGCGTCTCTAGCCAAGCTGTTCCAGTACAGCTACAACACTGGCATCTATCCGACAATGTGGAAAACTACCCAGGTATGTCCTGTCCACAAAAAGCAGGACAAATTCAACCCAGCCAATTACCGCCCCATCAGTCTACTCTCAATCATCAGCAAAGTGATGGAAGGTGTCATCGACAGTGCGATCAAGCGGCACTTACTCACCAATAACCTGCTCACTGATGCCCAGTTTGGGTTCCGCCAAGACCATTCGGCTCCTGACCTCATTACAGCCTTGGTCCAAACATGGACAAAGGAGCTGAATTCCAGAGGTGAGGTGAGACTGACTGCCCTTGACATCAAGGCAGCATTTGACCGAGTCTGGCATCAAGGAGCCCCAGTAAAACGGAAGTCAATGGGAATCAGGGGGAAACCGCTCCACTGGCTGGAGTCATACCTAGCACAAAGGAAGATGGTTGTGGTGGTTGAAGGTCAATCATCACAGCCCCAGGACATCGTTGCAGGAGTTCCTCAGGGCAGTGTCCTAGGCCCAACCATCTTCAGCTGCTTCATCAATGACCTTCCCTCCAACATAAAGTCAGAAATGGGGATGTTCGCTGATGACTGCACAGTGTTCAGCGCCATTCACAATTCCACTGCTGCTGAAACCCTCATCATTGTTACCTCTGGACTTGACTATTCCAATGTCTCCTGGCTGGCCTCCCACCTTGCACCCTCCATGAACCTAGTGGCGCCCATTTTGGGACGCTAATGTCGCCGCCGTAAATTCAGTAGTAGCGCCCCAAGGAGGAGGTGGGGTGCCACTGGAAAGTGCTCCACCTTCTGCTTGGAGCACTACTACTGAATTTTGTGTCGGCCCGTAGTGCCGCGGTATTACAGGCCTCCTCCCCTGATTAAAGGGGAGGGGACAAGCGCAGCGCGCATCGGGGCCCTGCCGGAACACCGGGGTGCAGGGGTGCCATGAAAACAGCCCGGCACTCAAGAGGAGTGCCGGACTGAGCATTCGCGGCCGGCGCCCCGCATACAACAGTGAAAGGAGGCAGGTGCTGGCAGTCGGACAAAATAGAAATGGCCACCCGACACCTGCCCTTTAACTTGTGCCACTGCCGCTGCAAAAACGGCCCCGACCCTGTCGCACATATCGTCCGACGATAGGTCAGGGGGTGCAAGGGAAGTTTGCGTTAACGAGAGTCGCAAACCAACCCAATTTTTCCCCCCTAGAATCATAGAATGGTTACAGCACAGAAGGAGACCATTCGGCCCGTCGAGCCCATGCCAGCTCTCTGCAAGATCACTTCAGCCAGTCCCACTCCCCCGCCCTTTTTTTCCTTCAGGAACTTTTCCAACTTCCTTTTGAAAGCTGCGATTGAGTCTGCCTCCACCGCCCTGTCAGGCAGTGCATTCTTCGTGTCGCCTTTGGTTCTTCTGCCAATCACCTTAGATCTGTGTCCTCTGGTTCTCGTCCAACCTGAGCTCATCCACACCTCTGCTCCAGTACCCGTACTCGCACCAAGTCCTGTTCGCCCATCACCTCTGTGCTCGCTGACCTACATTGTCTCCTGGATTCTACATCGCCTTGATTTTAAAAGCCCTCTTTAGCCTCGCCCCTCCCTATCTCTGTAACCTCCTCCAGCCCTACAACTCCCCGAGATCTCTGCGCTCCTCCAATTCTGCACATCCACGATTTTCATCACTCCACCATTGGTGGCCGTGCCTTCTGTTGCCTAGGCCCTAAGCTCTGGAATTCCCTCCCTAAACCTCTCCGCCTCGCTACCTCTCTTTCCTCCTTTAAGACGCTCCGTAAATCCTACGGGGAAAAATTTGGTTGCTTTGCACCTCCTCTTTCTCTGGGCCTCTCCATTGTTCTTTCCAGGAGATTTGATGTGCAGGTCTCTCCAGGCCGAGATTCAAGGCTGCAATGAGCAGGATGTGGATGGAGAGCAAGATCGACCCTCCCCTTTAAGAGCTGGCCGGCGCCAGTGTGTCTGTGTTCCATTGCTGACTGACATCACATGAGCTTCGCCAGCGCTCTGAGTTAGCGCCTCGCTCCTCAGCGTTAGCGCCTTAAGAGAGATGTGCAGCGCCTGATTTAGCGCTCCAATCACCTCCAGGGGCGATAGAAGCCAAGTTTGCAGTCGGAGGTGATAATTAGTGCCAGGCGCTAATCTTTGCGCCCGGCCGATAATTGCGCCCCAAACGGGGCGATACTGAATTTCTCCCCTTACGTCTTTGTCCAAGCTTTTGGTCACCTGCCCTAATTTCTCCTTATGTTTCAGAGCTTGAGGGGCAGCTGGAGTCACTACAGAGCATCCGTGAGGCTGAGAAATACTTGGAAAGCACGTTTCTAGAAGTGGTCACCCCGCAGCCTCAGAATGTGCAGGCAGAGAGGGAATGGGTGACCGCCAGACAGAGAAGGAGGACCAGGCAGATAAGGCAGGAATCCCCAGAGTGCATCTCGCTCGCTAACCGGTTCACAGTTCTGGAAACTGTTGGGGGTGATGGTTCCTCTGGGGAGAGCAGCCAGAGCCAAGGCCATGGCACCACAGGTGGCTCAGCGGCACAGGGGGCGAGGAGGAAGAGTGGAAGAGCAATAGTGATAGGGAATTCATTGGTTAGGGGAACAGATAGCGTTTCTGTGGACGCAGACGTGACTCCAGGATGGTATGTTGCCTCCCTGGTTCCAGGGTCAAGGGTGTCACTGAGTGGCTGCAGAACACTCTGAGGGGGGAGGGTGAACAGCCAAAGGTTGTTGTCCATATCGGTCCCAACGACATAGGCAGAAAGAGGGATGAGGACCTGCAGGCAGACTATAGGGAGCTAGGAGAGAGATTAAAAAGCAGGACCTCAAAGGTAGTAATCTCCGAATTACTCCCGGTGCCACGTGCTAGTGAGTACAGGAATAGGAGGCTAGAACAGATGAATGCGTGGCTGGAGAGATGGTGTAGGAGGGAGGGCTTTAGATTCCTGAGGCATTGGGACCATTTCTGGGGAAGGTGGGACCTGTACAAGCCGGACGGGTTACACCTCAACAGAGCCGGGACCAATATTCTCGTGGGGAGGTTTGCTAGTGCTGTTGGGGAGGGTTTAAACTCGCTTAGCAGGGGGATGGGCACCAGCATATAGGAGTAGAAAAGAGGAATAAGGTGCATAAAAGAGTGAGTGTGTTGGATAGTACTAGAGAAGAAAATAGTAACAGAGGCGGAAGTAGTACCACATTAACATAGAAACTAGGAGCAGGAGTAGGCCATTCGGCCCGTCGAGCCTGCTCCACCATTCAATACGATCATGGCTGATCATCCAAATCCAGTACCCTGTCCCTGCTTTCTCACACAGAATCCCCATCGAGCCTGCACCGACACATATCCCACCCTATCCCCGTAACCCCACGTATTTAATTCCCCCTAACATATCCCATCCTATCCCCATAACCCCACATATTTAATCCCCCCCTAACACTAAGGGTCAATTTTTTATCATAGCCAAATCAACCTAACCTGCACATTTTTGGACTGTGGGAGGAAACCGGAGCACCCGGAGGAAACCCACGCAGACACGGGGAGAATGTGCAAACTCCACACAGACAGTCACCCGAGGCCAGATTCGAACCCGGGTCCCTGGTGCTGTGAGGCACCAGTGCTAACCACTATGCCACCGTGTTGTTAGATAGGAGCAGACTAAGAAAGACTACGAAAAATTCAAAAATGGGATTAAAATGCTTGTACGTAAACACACAAAGTGTGGTAAATAAGGTTGGTGAGCTACAAACACAATTAGCCGTGTGGCAATATGATGTTGTGGCAATAACGGAAACGTGGCTTAAAAAAGGTGAGGACTGGGCACTTAGGGGTAGAAATTAGGTCGCGCCCCATTTGGGGCGCAAATATCATCCAGACGCAAATATTAGCGCCTGGCGCTAATTATCGGCACTGACGGGAAACTTCACTTTTACCGCCCCGGGAGGTGAGTGGAGCGCTAAAGCAGGCGCTGCACACCTCTCTTAAGGCGCAAAGGCCGAGCAGTGAGGCGCTAACTCGGAGCGCTGGCGAAGCTCATGTAATGTCAGTCAGCAATGGAACACACACACAATGGCACGGGCCAGTTCTTAAAGGGGATGGTTAATCTTGCTTTCCATCCACATCCTGTTCATTGCTGCCTTGAATCTCGGCCTGGAGAGACTTGCACATCAAATGTGCTGGAAAGAACAATGGAGAGCACCAGGCAAAGAGCTCAGAGTGCAGCTCCCACGGTCTCTGCTAAATCGATACAAGGAATGGCAAATCAAAATGAACCTGCAAAGTGCTGCTCAGTACCCAAAACTCCTTCACACAACGTTGAATCTCTCCAGAAGTCTCTCCCTCTCTCTCTCAGAATGCGTAGTTCAAAAATGCCACCAACAATAAAAGACAGGAAGAGGCCCCCTTTAAATAGCGCCCCCCCCAGCCCCACAGCGATTGATAGCGTTCCAGTCTTCTGGTCGTTGGAAGCGCCAGGCGGTAAGGCAGGGGGCGCCACTCAATTTCCGCTACGGGGCGCCCCAAGGGCGTTGCACCATGGAATGACGTCACAATCTGCGCGCGCAGGTGGTCGCAGCGGTAAGTTTTAGCGCCGCCGCACAATCTCAAGTTAAGTTCTCGAGCGGCGCAAACATCGCTGCGCCCGGGCGTTAGCGGCTTTGCGCCCCATTAGCGCCCTCTTAAGGCACTAACGGGTGGCGCAACCAAGTGAATTTTTACCCCTTAATATTCAAGGGTACAAGGTGTTCAGAAAAGATAGGGAAGGATAAAAGGGAGGTGGGGTGGAAGTGCTGATTAAGGAAGACATTGTAGTGTTGGAAAGGGTGGATGTTCTTGAGGGGACAAGGACAGAATCCATTTGGTTAGAGTTGAGGAGCAAAAAGGGTATGATCACGCTATTGGGGGCATTCTACAGGCCTCCAAATAGTGAGAGGGAGGTAGAGGAGCAAATCTGCAGGGAAATCGCAGACATGCAAAGCTATAGAGTGGTGATATTGGGGGACTTTAATTACCCAAATATCGATTGGGATAATGCTAGGGTAAAGGGAAAGGAGGGGGAGGAATTTCTGAAATGTGTTCAGGAGAATTTCCTTGACCAGTATGTTCTTGGCCCAACTAGGAAGGAGGCATTGCTGGGTCTGGTGCTGGGGAATGAGGTGGGCCAGGTCGACCAAGTGTCTGTGGGAGAACACTTGGGTACGAGTGATCATCGTATCATAAGATTTATATTAGCAATGGAGAGGAGCAAGGAACAATCTAGAGTGGAACTTCTAAACTGGAATAGGACTAACTTCAATGGAATGCGAAAGGAACTAGCCAGAGTAAAATGGAACCAAAGACTGACAGGAAAAACTGTAATGGAACAATGGGAGATCTTTAAGGAGGAGATGTTCCAAGTACAGGCTAGGTACATTCCAACAAGAGGGAAGGGTAAGGGAACCAAAGCAAGGACTCCTTGGATGACGAGGGAGATAGAGAAGATGATGAAACAAAAAATGAGGGTGTATGATGAATGTCAGGTGAATTCTTCAAGGGAGAACCAGACCAAATACAATAAGTTGAGAGGGGTAGTGAAAATTAAAATAAGATTGGCAAAGAGAGAATATGAGAGTAGAATGGCGGTTAACATAAAAGGGAACCCAAAAATCTTCTACCGGCATGTAAACAGTAAGCGGGTAGTAAGAGGCAGGGTGGGGCCTATTGCTTATTAGGGACAAAGAAGGTGATATATGCTTAGAGGCGCAGGGCAAGGCTAAAATACCCAATGAGTACTTTGTATCGGTGTTTACTAAGGAGGTGGATGCTGACAAAATATCGGTAGAAGTGGAAAGGGTAGAAGCAATGGAAGGGGTGAAAATTGATAAACAGGATGTATGAGAAAGGCTGGGTATGCTTAGAGTGGATAAGTCGCCTGGTCCAGATGGCTTGCATCACAGGTTGCTAAGGGAATTGGGGGAAGAGATAGCGGAAGGTCTTGCCATAATTTTCCAATCTTCGCTAGATGCGGGGGAGGTACCTGATGATTGGAAAGTGGCAAATGTGACACCATTGTTCAAGAAAGGGTGTAAGGACAATCCTAGTAACTACAGGCCGGTCAGTTTAACATCAGTGGTGGGTAAAGTTTTAGAAATAATAATCAAGGAAAAAATTAACGGGCACTTGGAGAGGTTTAAGCTAATTAAGGAGAGCCAACACGGATTTGTAAAAGGCAGATCGTGTTTGACTAATCTAATTGAATTTTTTGGTGAAGTAACAGGGAAGATTGATGAAGGGAATGCAATGGATGTTGTCTACATGGATTTTTGGAAGGCGTTTGACAAAGTACCACATAGAAAGTTGGTTAACAAAATTGAGGCTCATGGAATAGGTGGATCAGGGACAGCTTGGATAAGGAATTGGCTTAAGGACAGAAAACAGTGAGTTGTGGTAAATGGCTGTTTTTCAGACTGGAGGATGGTAGACAATGGTGTTCCCCAAGGGTCAGTGCTGGGGCCACTGCTTTTTTTGATTTCTATAAATGACCTGGATATTGGAATACAGAGTAGAATTTCTACATTTGCCGATGACACCTAACTTGGGGGTGTGGCAAACAGTTATGATGATACCAATCGACTGCAACAGGACATAGAAAGGCTAGCAGAATGGGCAGACAAGTGGCAGATGGAATTTAATACAGAGAGTGTGAGGTGATACATTTTGGCAGAAGGAACAGGGAGAGGCAATATATACTTAATGGCACAGTTTTAAAGAGTGTGCAGGGACAGAGGGACCTGGGAGTTAATGTGCATAGGTCCCTGAAGGTGGCAGGACATATTGAGAGAGTGGTTAGCAAAGCATATGGGATCTTGGGTTTCATAAATAGAGGTATTGAGTACAAAAGTAGAGAAGTTATGCTGAATCTTTATAAAGTGTTGGTTAGGCCACAATTGGGGTATTGCGTCCAGTTCTGGTCACCACACTTTAGGAAGGATGTGAAGGCACTTGAGAGGGTGCAGAGGAGATTTACCAGAATGGTTCCAGGGATGGAGGATCTTCGCTACGAGGACAGGTTGGAGAAGCTGGATTTGTTTTCATTAGAGCAAAGGAGGTTGAGGGGTGATTTGATAGAAGTGTACAAGATTATGACGGGTTTGGATAGGCTAGACGGGGAAAGGCTGTTCCCACTACTTGATGGTACAAGGACTAGGGGACACAGATTTAAGGTTTTGGGCAAGGATGTGAGGAAAAACTTTTTGCGCAGCGAGTGGTGAGGACCTGGAACTCGCTGCCGACGGAAGTGGTGGAAATGGAGACACTCAGGGCCAGAAATTCGTCACTTGTCGGGTGAGTACGTGCTGTGTACTCACCCGTAAGGCCACTTGAAGTGCCGGTTTCCTGCATGCACTGCGCATGCGCGGGAAACCGGAACTTCCGTTCCCCTGAAGGGAGCGGTTCAGAGGTGAACCGCGTGCGCGGTAGAGGCTGCGCGCACGCAGCGAACTTCGTTTTTTTTTCAGGTTTCTCCGGGAGGGTAAGTATGGAAGAAGCTGCGCTTTTAAAAAGGAGGCGCAAGACCCGCTTTTAACAAGGTAAGTGGTTAATTAATTACAATTAAAAAAGTTTTTCAACAGGTTTATCTTTTTTAGATACTTTAAAGAAAGGTAAGTTTATTTTTAGCACTGTTAAAAAGTATTTTAATTTTTTCAAAAATTAAAATTTTTGTTTAAAGTAGTTAATTTATTTAACTTATAGTTATTTTAAAAATGTGATGGTTTTTTAAAAAAATTATTTGAAGTTTAGGTGTTGTTTTGGGGCCGATTTCAATTCATAGATTTGACAGGTCTTCCTGTCAAATCTATGAATGAAAATGCCCTGCTAGGATTGGCTCTCCATGGCCCACGTGATCCCAGGGGACGCTTTGAACTAACTGCGCCCCTGGGATACACAAGCACTGCGTGCCGGCAGCTGGAGGAGGCCCAGGACCCGAAGTCCCCGTGTGCCCAGAGGTCAACGGCAGGCGCGGTAGGTAGGTGCACGCGCGATCCTTGCACCCGCGGGAAGCCAGGGAGCCTAATTTCTGGGCCTCAATGTTTTCAAGGGGAGACTGGATAGGCACTTGAGGGAAATAAACTTGCAGGGCTACCGGGATAGAGCGGGGGAATGGGACTGACTGGATTGGTCTACAGAGAGCTGGCACGGACTCGATGGGCCGAATGGCCTCCTTCTGTGCCGTTATGACTCTATGTGGATCTGTGTCAAATTTTGTCCGATAATCGCTCCTGTGAAGTACCTTGGGACGTTTTACTACGTTAAAGGCACTATATTAATGCAATCCGTTGTTGTTGATGTGGGATTGGATATGGGTAGCAGAGTCTTGTTTGAGCTGAAGTTTGCGGAGGCATCCTGGAGAGCATTGAAATAGTCTGGAGGTGACAAAGACATGGATGAGGGTGTCAGCAGCAGATGGGCTGTGGTCAGGGCTGAGGCAGGCAATGTTACTTCGGTGGAAGTAGGAGGTCTTTGTGATGCAGAGGATGCGGGGAAGCTCAGTTTGTGGTCGTCTTTATCAGAATGTGCCAGACTGTGTTCCTTAATCTGACTGCAAAAGGTGTAGGAGATTGATACTGAGTAAATCATGTCTGCCACCCTGACTGTTAATCTGCCAGTGAAAGGCTTAATGACCAATATCCGTCATGCCACTTACTGGTGGCTTCCAGCGATGCTCTTGGAACAAATCTTCCCTTCAACTGTACGCTTACAAAACTCAAAAAGGATTCTATAAAGAATTTAAAGTGGAAACTTGAACATATAAATTGCTACTGGCACACCGCGATATAGTGGTGACCATTGTGCAGTGGGGTAGCAATGATAGCATTTCAGACGTGCTGAGTGCCTGTTGTAAGATTGCTGCAGGGCTTTTCAGCAGTGGTGCACTTTATCCTGTGACTGCGATAAGATTACTTAGCATGCAAATCCGGTCACTATTGGTATTTAAGGAGGGAGCCTACAAAAGTATTCTCTTCATGCACCTCACATGCTAATCCCACCCACATGAAATTAGTCTTCATCTCATAAGCTGGAAATCAGAATCCAACTGTAGCCGTGTCAATCAGTGTTGGCTGGCACAGTTCCCAGATCTGGGGATTGCAGTCAATGCCCCCGACTTGATTTAATGGAGGAGGATGAGTAGGAACAGAGACGAGCTGCCAGGGATATCGGATGGTATCACAGAACGACTGTGTGCACCCGCCAATATGCCAACCTCTGTATCGACCGCTCAGACACAGTTACCTGCCTCTGGAAGTTCAGATTCAGCAGGGAAGCAGTTACAGAGCTGCACCATCTGCTTCAGGGAGACTTGCAGCCAATCTTGAATGACATTTAGTCACGAGGGAGACTGCCTGGAAGAAGCATCAGGCTCCTTAAATATGCAAATCAGGGTCCTGCACCAGTTGAATCGTGGCAGGCCCTGACGATGGCCGAGCAAACTATAGATGCCAACATTTCTGGCGCCTTGAACAGGATGACAGATACATTAGCCGTTGACTTACAAGGCATCACTGATCTGCTCCAAGCTGCTCTCTCACATAGAGCTGGAATGATGTGCCGCTGGCCCAGGAGAGGGATGATGCCAATAGGGGACATGGAGGTGGGAACTCCACTAGAGCGTTTCCACGTCTCACCCATTGCCTCCCACTCAGTCAGTACCCGACATGTTGCCTGGTCTCCCGATGGCCAAGTCTGCCCCTGTACTGGTGCGGGTGGAGCAGTCTTTGGCGGGGCCCCGAGGGTGTCGGCCGCGAGCATCTCAGCAGCCAGAGCAGCGATCAGAGCAACCTGTCTCTACCTCTGCTAAAGCCACAGGAGTTGCACCATGTAGGAGCCTCATCCTCGTCCTCCTCTCCAATGGAATCCACATCAAATGAAGAGTGCTGAGCGGCTTGTTCCTCCTGCAGCTCTAGTCCTCGGCGCTGCGCTGTGTTGTGCAGAATGCAGCACACAACAATTGTCCTCGAGACCATCGCTGGCGAGTACTGAAGGGTGCCTCCAGACCTGTCCAAGCACCTGAAGAGCATCTTGAGCGTGCTCGATGACACATTTGGCTGTCATATGGCTCATGTTATGGTGCTCTTGGTGTTCATTGATAGGGTTCCTCAAAGGTGTCATCAGCCAGGTTTGAAGGGGGTATCCTTTGTCACCCAGCAACCACCCCTTAAGGCTGGCTCCAGGTACAAACAGGTCGGAGATATTGGCCTGCCGCAGTATGAAAGCATCATGGCAGCTCCCAGGAAATATGGTGCAGACCTGCATGAACATTTTCTTATGGCTGCACACCAGCTGAACACACCAGAATGAAAACCCTTGCAGTTGACAAAAGTTCCGGGTTGATGCTTGGATTGCCACGTGTGTGTTGCCGATGGCACACCCTGCACCTGTGGGAAGTCAGCCAGAATGTGAATCTGAGTTCAATACAAAAAATACTGGAAATCCTCAGCAGGTCAGGCAGCGTCTGTGGAGAGAGAAACAGAGTCAACGTTTCAGCTCGATGACCGTGCCAATCTGAATGCCCGCTCATTCTGGCTATTATCATCACAGGGGAAGTTTACATACCTCCCAGCCCTGGCAAACAATCCGTCCGTCACCTGCCTTATACACGTATGTGCAGCCGACTGCGACACCCTCACTATGTCCCCGGTAGCGTCCTGGAAGGAACCAGAGGCAAACTAATTGAGGGCGTTGGTGAATTTCAGAGCCATCGGTAATGCGTGACTACCAGGTCCAGCAGGCAGCAGGACTTCTTCTAGGAGGCTGTAGATGTCTGCCACCACCTGACAAGACAACTTGAGCCTCGTGGAACACTGCTCTTCCGAGAGGTCAAGGAAGCTCAGCCTCTGTCTGTAGACCCTGTTAGGTGGGCAGTGCCTCCTGTGACCTTGACTTCTCTGTTGCTCCCCTCTCCTGTCCACCTGCAGCTCCCTCCACAGTACGCCCTTGTTGCTGCTGATTGTCTTCCCCATCTGAAGTCCAATCTAAAGCAGCCATGGCGCCACACATCCTGATGTTCTCTGTGTGAACACCTCCAAACTCTACAAATATGTCTCTCAGAAAAAGTAATCTCACCAAACCATTTCCCAGAGGGAACTGAGAAAGCAGCTGTGAGCACTGAGCCTTTATTCATATTGGGACTCCTGACCTTTAACCAGCCCATGATAGCCGCTCAATCTTGCTTCCGTTGCACTGGCGAGTTCCCCGAACCCCGGGAACCCCGTGCAACAGACGTTTATTTCAAATCGCTGCCAAAATCTCATGAAAGGAGCATCATTTAAATATTGTAATTACTTACCGCCTCTTCAGAGCGGGTTACTCAAACGGCCGATATCCGCCACGCCTACATGGCGGGTTTCATGAATTTGCTGATTTAACCCCCCCAGGAATTCTCTTGCCCATCGTGAGCTGGGGGGTGGGGGGAGGACCAAAATTCCCGAAAGGTAAAAGGAATCTGCCACTGAAAGTGTAACGTGATACATTTAATTAAAATTCAGCTGTCTCCTCATTTAATTGGCTGCCATTGAGTTATTAAGCACAGAAATGAAACAAATTATTCTCCTCTGAGATGCTCCTTGTCCTTCGTCCTCTCTGATATGCATGGTATGGATGGTGCTTACATATTGGCCCGTATATCCCGATGCCTAAGGCTGTGTACACACCCGTAGGGACATCGGAAATGCCGGTTTCAGGCATGTGAAGCACATGCGCTGAAAACCGTCATTTCCGATCTGTCAAGAATGCTCTTGACAGATCGGACGCCTGCCCTGGAGAAGGGCCTCTGCAGGGAGAGAGTTCTGCTTTCTGCAGAACCTCCGCCCGCTGAAATCCCTTAGAAATCTTACGCCTGGTAAAAGCAGCGTAAGACCTGCTTTTACCAGCATAAGAGTTGAAAAAAAAGTAAAAAAAACAAAAAAAAATTTTTTTCACTCATTTATAATTTTAAAATATTTTTAAAATAGGTAAGTTTATTTTTAGCCCCGTAAAAAACTTTCATTTTTTTTTCAAAAAATAAAATTTTTGTTTAAAATATTTAATTTATTGTAATTTTAACTCATTTTAAAAACGTGATGGGTTTTTAAAAATGTATTGAATGTTTACAGTGTTTTTGGGGTGATCTCCATTCATATATTTGACAGGTCTATCTGTCAAAAGTGTGAAGGGGGATTCCCTTCTGCTATTGGCTGGCCTGGCCCATGTGATCCCAGGGACACTTGCGAACTGCATGCGCCTCTGGGATACGTGGGTCCTGCGCATTTCAACTGTGGAGAGGCCCAGGAGCGGAAGTGTCCGGACCTCGGGAGCCCTCGGGTAAGGTCGTAGATTTTTATACGATAAGAGGCATCCGCACGCAGGCAGCCTCTGATCAGAAATTACGGGCCATTGATGTAGCAATTACTCTTCTATTGTATTACATTTGTTATTCTTTCATTGGAGATTCTCAAGGGTCTGGAAATAAAAGCAGTTAGCTATTACCTTACTTGAGTGTTATTCAGACATAAGGGGCTGGATTTCATTTGCAGACGCGCTGGGAGCGGGGGGGGAGCATTGACATTTCTCTTACTGCTTTTGAATTTACTCTTTATTGAATCCTCCCTTCCCCCCTTCATTAGTTTAAAGCCCTATCTAACACCGTAGTTATTCGATTTGCCACGATATTGGCCCCAGCCAGTTTAATTGGAGCCCGCCCCAATGGAACAGCTCCCTCTTTCCTCAGTACTGGTTTCTCTGACTCTCCGCTACGGCTCTCCTATCCGACTCTCCGACTCTCCGACACTCCGCTCTCCGACTCTCCGACTCTCCGACTCTCCGCTCTCCGCTCTCCGACTCTCCGCTCTCCGCTCTCCGACTCTCCAACTCTCCGACTCTCTGACTCTCTGACTCTCCCGCTCTCCCACTCTCCGACTCTCCGACTCTCCGACTCTCCGACTCTCCGACTCTCCGCTCTCCGACACTCCGCTCTCCGACTCTCCGACTCTCCGACTCTCCGCTCTCCACTCTCCGACTCTCCGACTCTCCGCTCTCCGACTCTCCGACTCTCCGACTCTCCGACTCACTGCTCTCCACTCTCCGACTCTCCGACTCTCCGCTCTCCGACTCTCCGACTCTCCGACTCTCCGACTCTCCGCTCTCCACTCTCCGACTCTCCGACTCTCCGCTCTCCGACTCTCCGACTCTCCGACTCTCCGACTCACTGCTCTCCGACTCTCCGACTCTCCGACTCTCCGCTCTCCGACTCTCCCACTCTCCGACTCTCCGACTCTCCGACTCTCCGACTCTCCGCTCTCCGACACTCCGCTCTCCGACTCTCCGACTCTCCGCTCTCCGCTCTCCGACTCTCCGCTCTCCGCTCTCCGACTCTCCGCTCTCCGACTCTCCGACTCTCCGCTCTCCGACTCTTCGACTCTCCGCTCTCCGACTCTCCGACTCTCCGACTCACTGCTCTCCGACTCTCCGACTCTCCGACTCTCCGCTCTCCGACTCTCCGAATCTCCACGCTCCGACTCTCCGACTCTCCGCTCTCCGACTCTCCGACTCGCTGCTCTCCGACTCTCCGACTCTCCGCTCTCGACTCTCCAACTCTCCGACTCTCCGCTCTCGACTCTCCAACTCTCCGCTCTCCGACTCTCCGACTCTCCGACTCGCTGCTCTCCGACTCTCCGACTCTCCGTTCTCCGCTCTCCGACTCTCCGCTCTCCGACTCTCCGCTCTCCGACTCTCCGACTCTCCGACTCTCCGCTCTCGACTCTCCAACTCTCCGCTCTCCGACTCTCCGACTCGCTGCTCTCCGACTCTCCGACTCTCCGACTCTCCATTCTCCGCTCTCCGACTCTCCGCTCTCCGACTCTCCGACTCTCCGCTCTCCGACTCTCCGACTCTCCGCTCTCCGACTCTCCGACTCTCCGACTCTCCGACTCTCCGACTCTCCGCTCTCCGACTCTCCGACTCTCCGCTCTCCGACTCTCCAACTCTCCGACTCTCCAAACTCCGACTCTCCGACTCTCCGACTCTCCAAACTCCGACTCTCCGACTCTCCGACTCTCCGCTCTCCGACTCTCCGCTCTCCGACTCTCCGCTCTCCGACTCTCCGACTCTCCGACTCTCCGACTCACTGCTCTCCGACTCTCCGACTCTCCGACTCTCCGCTCTCCGACTCTCCCACTCTCCGACTCTCCGACTCTCCGACTCTCCGCTCTCCGACACTCCGCTCTCCGACTCTCCGACTCTCCGCTCTCCGCTCTCCGACTCTCCGACTCTCCGCTCTCCGCTCTCCAACTCTCCGACTCTCCGCTCTCCGACTCTCCGACTCTCCGACTCTCCGACTCACTGCTCTCCGACTCTCCGACTCTCCGACTCTCCGCTCTCCGACTCTCCGAATCTCCACGCTCCGACTCTCCGACTCTCCGCTCTCCGACTCTCCGACTCGCTGCTCTCCGACTCTCCGACTCTCCGACTCTCCGACTCTCCACTCTCGACTCTCCAACTCTCCGCTCTCCGACTCTCCGACTCTCCGCTCTCGACTCTCCGACTCTCCGATTCTCCGCTCTCCGACTCTCCGACTCGCTGCTCTCCGACTCTCCGACTCTCCGATTCTCCGCTCTCGACTCTCCGACTCTCCGCTCTCCGACTCTCCGCTCTCGACTCTCCGACTCTCCGATTCTCCGCTCTCCGACTCTCCGACTCGCTGCTCTCCGACTCTCCGACTCTCCGACTCTCCGACTCTCCGACTCTCCGCTCTCCGACACTCCGCTCTCCGACTCTCCGACTCTCCGCTCTCCGACTCTCCGACTCTCCGCTCTCCGCTCTCCGACTCTCCGCTCTCCGACTCTCCGACTCTCCGCTCTCCGACTCTTCGACTCTCCGCTCTCCGACTCTCCGACTCTCCGACTCTCCGACTCACTGCTCTCCGACTCTCCGACTCTCCGACTCTCCGCTCTCCGACTCTCCGAATCTCCACGCTCCGACTCTCCGACTCTCCGCTCTCTGACTCTCCGACTCGCTGCTCTCCGACTCTCCGACTCTCCGACTCTCCATTCTCCACTCTCCGACTCTCCGCTCTCCGGCTCTCCGACTCTCCGACTCTCCGACTCTCCGCTCTCGACTCTCCAACTCTCCGCTCTCCGACTCTCCGACTCGCTGCTCTCCAACTCTCCGACTCACCGACTCTCCGACTCTCCATTCTCCGCTCTCCGACTCTCCGACTCTCCGACTCTCCGACTCTCCGACTCCCCGACTCTCCGACTCTCCATTCTCCGCTCTCCGACTCTCCGCTCTCCGACTCTCCGACTCTCCGCTCTCCGACTCTCCGACTCTCCGCTCTCCGACTCTCCGACTCACCGACTCTCCGACTCTCCGACTCTCCGCTCTCCGACTCTCCGACTCTCCGCTCTCCGACTCTCCAACTCTCCGACTCTCCAAACTCCGACTCTCCGACTCTCCGACTCTCCAAACTCCGACTCTCCGACTCTCCGCTCTCCGACTCTCCGACTCTCCGACTCTCCGCTCTCCGACTCTCCGACTCTCCGCTCTCCGACTCTCCGACTCTCCGACTCTCCGACTCACTGCTCTCCGACTCTCCGACTCTCCGACTCTCCGCTCTCCGACTCTCCCACTCTCCGACTCTCCGACTCTCCCACTCTCCGACTCTCCGCTCTCCGACACTCCGCTCTCCGACTCTCCGCTCTCCGCTCTCCGACTCTCCGACTCTCTGCTCTCCGCTCTCCGACTCTCCGACTCTCCGCTCTCCGACTCTCCGACTCTCCGACTCTCCGACTCACTGCTCTCCGACTCTCCGACTCTCCGACTCTCCGCTCTCCGACTCTCCGAATCTCCACGCTCCGACTCTCCGACTCTCCGCTCTCCGACTCTCCGACTCGCTGCTCTCCGACTCTCCGACTCTCCGACTCTCCGACTCTCCACTCTCGACTCTCCAACTCTCCGCTCTCCGACTCTCCGACTCTCCGACTCTCCGCTCTCGACTCTCCGACTCTCCGATTCTCCGCTCTCCGACTCTCCGACTCGCTGCTCTCCGACTCTCCGACTCTCCGATTCTCCGCTCTCGACTCTCCGACTCTCCGCTCTCCGACTCTCCGCTCTCGACTCTCCGACTCTCCGATTCTCCGCTCTCCGACTCTCCGACTCTCCGCTCTCCGACTCTCCGACTCTCCGATTCTCCGCTCTCCGACTCTCCGACTCGCTGCTCTCCGACTCTCCGACTCTCCGATTCTCCGCTCTCGACTCTCCGATTCTCCGCTCTCCGACTCTCCGACTCGCTGCTCTCCGACTCTCCGACTCTCCGATTCTCCGCTCTCGACTCTCCGACTCTCCGATTCTCCGCTCTCCGACTCTCCAACTCTCCGCTCTCCGCTCTCCGACTCTCCGACTCTCCGCTCTCCGCTCTCCGACTCTCCGACTCTCCGCTCTCCGACTCTCCGACTCTCCGACTCACTGCTCTCCGACTCTCCGACTCTCCGACTCTCCGCTCTCCGACTCTCCGAATCTCCACGCTCCGACTCTCCGACTCTCCGCTCTCCGACTCTCCGACTCGCTGCTCTCCGACTCTCCGACTCTCCGACTCTCCGACTCTCCGCTCTCGACTCTCCAACTCTCCGCTCTCCGACTCTCCGACTCTCCGACTCTCCGCTCTCGACTCTCCGATTCTCCGCTCTCCGACTCTCCGACTCTCCGACTCTCCGCTCTCCGACTCTCCGACTCTCCGACTCACCGACTCTCCGCTCTCGACTCTCCAACTCTCCGACTCTCCGACTCTCCGACTCTCCGCTCTCCGACTCTCCGATTCTCCGCTCTCCGACTCTCCGACTCGCTGCTCTCCGACTCTCCGACTCTCCGACTCTCCGACTCTCCATTCTCCGCTCTCCGACTCTCCGCTCTCCGACTCTCTGACTCTCCGACTCTCTGACTCTCCGACTCTCCGACTCTCCGCTCTCCGACTCTCCGACTCTCCGCTCTCCGACTCTCCGACTCACCGACTCTCCGACTCTCCGACTCTCCGACTCTCCGCTCTCCGACTCTCCGACTCTCCAAACTCTGACTCTCCGAGTCTCCGACTCTCCCGCTTCGACTCTCGGCTCTCCGCTCCCGCTCTTTTTAAACTGCCCTATTTTGTTATCTTATCGGTAGTTTCACTGTTGTTACATATTTGCTATTCCATCAAGTGAAACTTTTAATGACACGTCGATCTTCGATTCAGTACCATTTTGTACTAATCTCCTGCTTTTAAAAAGGTTGATGTTTTTCTTTTGCAGAACTTTTTTTCCTGCACTTGTTATCAACTGATTAAATGTCAGTTTGCACAAGCTTGTCTGTTAATTAGGTTTACTGAAGTGACTAAACTGACCATTGCTTTAAGATTAGTCTTAGTTCAACAGATCAGTGGTCACTGCATCTAAATCGACTTATACTTGACTATTACTACAATATAAAGACAAATCTATAGCAGTATGACATGAGCAGATTTCTGGACAATCTGATTAACCTTTTCCTTACAGGTGAACATAAGAACATAAGAATTAGGAGCAGGAGTCGGCCATACGGCCCCTCGAGCCTGCTCCACCACACGGCCCCTCGAGCCTGCTCCACCACACGGCCCCTCGAGCCTGCTCCACCACACGGCCCCTCGAACCTGCTCCACCACACGGCCCCTCGAACCTGCTCCACCACACGGCCCCTCGAGCCTGCTCCGCCATACGGCCCCTCGAGCCTGCTCCGCCATTCAATAAGATCATGGCTGACCTTCGACCTCAATGCCACTTTCCCGCCCGATCTCTATATCCCTTGATTCCCCGAGAGTCCAAAAATCAATCGATCTCAGCCTTGAATATACTCAATGACTGAGCCTCCACAGCCCTCTGGGGTCGAGAATTCCAAAGATTCACAGCCTCTGAATGAAGGAGTGAGGAAATTCCTCCTCATCTCAGTCCTAAATGGCCGACCCCTTATCCTTAGACTATGCCCCCTAGTTCTAGACACTCCAGCCAGGGGAAACAACCTCTCAGCATCTACCCTGTCAATCCCCTTCAGAATCTTATATGTTTCAATGAGATCACCTCGCATTCTTCTAAACTCCAGAGAGTATAGGCCCATTCTACACAATTTCTCCTCGTTGGGCAACCCTCTCATCCCAGGAATCAATCTAGTGAACCTTCGTTGCACCGCCTCCAAGGAAGTATATCCTTCCCCAGATAAGGAGACCAAAACTGTGCACAGTACTCCAGGTGTGGTCTCACCAAAGGTGGGCCAAACCCCTGACCACACTGACTTAAGGGAGGGTTCAGAGGACTCTTGCCCTTGGTAAGGCACCAGACCATGCAGCCACTAACAGAAGTACAGAGCTAGTTGGCTTGGGAATAGCTAGTTTAAGAGCGGGCTATCCCTCGGTGCGTCATGACTGTAGGAAAATCGATGGATCTCCCTGTGTAAGCAGTATTTTATGTAAAATAAACCAGTTTGTTGGTTTGTAGTTGTGACTTCTTTGAGTAGGGCACTTTTCAGTCCACTGTCCATGAAGATGAAAGCAGGTGCTGGCACATGTTCAATTACAGCAGCCAGCAGATGCAGCAAGGATTCTATGTTATGATCCCTGAATCATGTATCATTTAACTAGAACTCAGTCAGAGCAGTCCCTATAACCACTTGTAACAAAGGCTTCCTGAAACGGTGATCTTTTTAGTGCCTAAATAATACAGCAGCTAATTGTCCTATATTGTTTTGACAGACCTTATGGCAAGTGAGTGCTAGCACCCAAAATATTTACTGCACTTTGATCATATGGGTCATTCCAGACTGTAGGAAGAGAGAGGTCTGCTTACAGGAGTTATTGTGATTTCGAATCCAAGGGCATCCAGCGCGAAACCCGAAAATATGTAATAACCAGTAAGGACCTTGAAATGTGCAATGTACACAAATTAAAACCAGAGAATTTAAACAGGAAGCGAGGCTTTTGTCATTCACCAAGTTGCAGTATAAATAAAGATTGGTAGCCCATGGGTTGTTTGGTTCCATGCAGGGAAAACATATGCCATGTGGGTAAAAAATAGATGCGCCAACAGCAGGTCACTCAGGAAGTGTAAATGAGCAAAATCTTGCTTCAAGCATTCGTGTAATTTACTATGACATATAACCCTCATCAGAAAGCCCTGTGGGGAGAGAGATTTGTGAGGAATTGTTCCTGTGAAACTGTTTCCATTTCAACCCATATCATGCTGATACAAGTAAGATTCTGCAAACATTATAATTCACTGGCAACATTTAAATAGTTATACCGTGATTTAAATATCTTCTACAAAGTATGCCGCTTTTTAAACTGTATTTTAGTACCACAAAAATACATACTTCTACACTTCTCTCTTGAATTGGAAACTGCAGGTATATAGCAGCCGAAATTCCTTAATCCATCTTTCGGATGAGACGTTAAACCGAGGCCCCGTCTGCTCTCTCGGGTGGATGTAAAAGATCCCATGGCACTATTTCGAAGAAGAGCAGGGGAAGTTCTCTCCGGTGTCCCGGCCAATATTTATCCCTCAACCAACATAACAAAAGCAGATTATCTGGTCATTATCACATTGCTGTTTGCGGGAGCTTGCTGTGCGCAGATTGGCTGCCACATTTCCCACATTACAACAGTGACTACGCTTTAATAGTGCTTCATTGGCTGTCAAGTGCTTTGAGACGTCCGGTGGTCATGAAAGGCGCTATAGAAATGCAAGTCTTTCTTTTTTCTTTTTGTGCCCTAAAGCAGGCGGGATTCTGGCAGCGTGCAGCGATGATGTGCCAGAACGGAGAGGCTCAAGAACCTCGGGCCTCATCAGAACAAATGTAAAAAACTAAAAACCAGGAGAGGTGTAAAGCATCGCCCCTTTTACTACTCTCGTACAAAGTCAAGATTAAAAGGCATTCATCTCCAAAGGCTGGGAATGGAATCCCTATTCGTCATTAAGGGATTGCTTAAAAAAAGGTTTTAAAAATCTGAGCTCCATCCTCGGGTCACCCCATCCTGCACCTATCCTGTCTCAGATCCAGCATCAGATGGTCACACTGTGGGATTGAATTTCCATGGGGTTCTCCATCGTAGCTTTGGCAAAAGATCCACGGAAAGCCCAGAGAAACGGCATAAACGGCGTTTACCATAAAGAGCCTTTGTAGAAACCCAACCGGATGACTCAAAGGTGTTGCTGGAAACGTTTCCTCTCAGGGTAGTGTCGCCAAGCTCTTTTCTTTGCAACACAAAAGCAAAACACTGTGGATGCTGGAAATCTGAAATAACAACGTAAAACGCTGGAAACACTCAGCAGGTCAGGCAGCATCCATGGAGAGAAACAGAGTTAACGTTTCAGGTCGATGACCTTTCATCAGAACTGGAAAAAGTTGGAGATGTATGGGTTTAAGCAAGTGTAGGGGCAGGGAAAGGGTGGGGGGAGAGGGGAGGAAGGCACTAAAGGGACGGTCTGTGCTAGGATTGAAGGCAGGAGAGATTGAATGTTACAAATGGGGATGGCAGAATCATCAATAGCTGCCGCCAGAAAAAATGGGGGGGTTATAGTCTGAAATTGTTGAACTCAATGTTGAGTCCAGAAGGCTGTAAAGTGCCTTATCGAAAGATGAGGTGCTGTTCCTCGAGTTTACGTTGAGCTTCGTTGGAACAGTGTAAGAGGCCGAGGACAGAGAGATCAGCGTGGGAGTGAAGCGGAGAATTAAAGTGACAAGTGGCCGGAAGCTCGGAGTTACCCTTGCAGACTGAACGGAGGTGTTCCGCAAAGCGGTCACCCAATCTGCGTTTGGTCTCCCCAATGTGGAGGAGATCGCATCGTGAGCAGCGAATACAGTCTACTAAATTGTAAGAAGTTGCAGTTGGTGTTCCTTATTTATTTATTACATTTTTCACAGTCATTTAACCCCATTTGCCTGTTTCTGACATCTCAAAGAACAATTAGAAATGTTTTTGAAATTCTTTTTGCGCATTTATTTCGTACACATGTACTACAGCATCACATAGAACCTGTGGGGGTAGTCTGTAAATTCCCACAGTGCAACACAATCCGTGTGACTGCTTCTCAGGGAAGAAGAAGCGATCCAGTCCTTGAGTTATGACCATGTGTCATTCTGCTCTGCCAAACTCAGTTCAGCAATCCAATCTACATTGGCTGAAGTTTCCTGAGCAGCTGGCGGACCTGCGACTGACAAAGCCTGGGGATAGCGTCACTCACGTTAAAGGGGAAAAGGCCATTTATGGTATATTGTGGGCTGGAGCCAGAGAAATCAGAGTGGTAAGGTTGCATTTGCCGCAGAGTTGAATTGTTTTGTAAATGGCAGTAATCTCTTTGCTCTGCGATTAATTACCATTATAGAACCAGCATTAGGCCTCCAACTCCACCTTTCCTACAGTCAGTACGCCTACTGCATGCCCGTGTCAAGAAAGAAAGAAGAACCTTGCCTTTATATAGCACCTTTCACAATCTCAGGATGTCCCAAAGCACTTTACAACCAATTAAGTACCTTTGAGTGTAGTCACTGTTGTAATGTGGGAAACACGGCCGCCAATTTGCGCACAGCAAGCTCCCACAAACAGCAACGTGATAACGACCAGATAATCTGTTTGTTTTAGTTATGTTGGTTGAGGGATACATATTGGCCAGGACACCGGGGATAACTCCCCTGCTCTTCTTCGAAATAGTGCCATGGGATCTTTTACATTCCATCTGAGAGAGTGGACGGGGCTTCAGTTTAACGTCTCATCCAAAAGACGGCACCTCCGAGAGTGCAGCACTCCCTCAGCACTGCACTGGAGTGTCAGCCTGGATTATGTGTTCAAGCCTCTAAGGCCGAGATTTTCCGGGGAGTCAGAGGGTGCAATCAGTGGCGGGTCGGGTGGGAAAGTGTTTTTTCCCCCAGCGAGTCGGGACCCCGCTGTGAACCCGCCGCCATGCGCTGAGCAGACCCAACACACTGTGGCGGGTTCACAGCGGGGGACCCAATTCAGGTAATTAGTGGCTTGTTTAGAGCCACTTAATAATTTCAGCTCAGCTTCTGCATTTGAAAGCTCGCCCACAGGGCCCACGCTGGTCATGGACCACGTCAGTGAAGCTGAGGCAGGAGTTCAGTGGCCATTGAATCAGCTGTTGAGTTGACAGCTTCAAATGTAGAGTAAAAGCTCTCACCTTACAGAGATATCTTCCCTCAGTCACAAGCTCTTCCTCACTGCATTTCCACAACAGATTCACCATGCTGCAAGTCTTTACACAAGTCTCCATCCAGTCTGACCTCATTACCTCGCTCACCATTGACAGATCGCTTCTGTCATCTCTACTTCACCTGCCATCTATTCCATCAGCATGGGTGCCCTTTACATCTCTCACCATGGTCCTCAGAATTCCACCACGATGAGCCCCAACACCAGCAGTACCAGGCACACCAGCAGCACCAACAACACCACCAAGCTTCTCTGCAATCACCTGATGCTGCACAGGACAGAGGGCATCAGCACCCGAGCACATTACTGCCCGGGAGGCCAGGGATGGCCTCACCATGGCCAGATTTACTTCACTTGACGTTGTAAACCCTGGCTGCCACATGATGCGCCAGGTTGGCACCACCCCACACCAACACCATAAAGCATCCCTACAGTGCCCAAGCCATTCCTTTCACACTCATCGCCATTGCGGGGGGTACCGTTATGTCTCACCATTCACTGCAACTCAGTAAGCCACTTCCAAAGGTGCACACAAATCTGTCCAAGAATGCAAAGTGTTGAAAATAATGATTTCAATGTTTGATGACACATTAACAGAAACTTTACATAAAGATTGCATAAAACACCCAAGTGCCTACCCTTGTGTGTTGTTAGTTGGTGTGATTGGACTAGGATGAAGGTGAGTGTGAGGGGTGGCTAGTGAGATGGGGATGTGATATTATAGATAGAGAGGGATGGGTGGAGGTGCATGGTTAGTTGGTGTGAGTAAGGATGTGAAGGAGTAGGGTAGGGAAGGCAGAGTGATGGGGCTGTGATGAGAGGCACAGCAGGATGAGGTCGTGTGTGGCTTGGCAGTAACGTTTCGTGATCTACTGAGATCATTGAAAGGTTTGCGCCACTGCAGCCTGGTCCTCCTGACCACATCCCTGCTTGTGCCTTCCTGTGCAATGTGCAACCAGGCTGCATCGGTCTCCTGGGGAGGTCTCTTCTGCCCATTGGAAGGGAAGAGAACCTCCCTGCGTGCTGTGACTCCCTCCATAAGCATATGGAGGGAGTCATGGGAGAGCCTGGGTGCAGGCGTGCACCTCTGTGCAGTGCTTGTCAGTGTTTGCAGCACCTCAGTTCTGTAGAACACTGACAGCACAAAGGTCAAAATCAATTTGGCCATGGTCCCTTCAAGGAAACCGGCTGATGATGTGTCATCAAATGACGTCACCAGACCGGCTTCCTCTAATTGGCTGGGAAACGCGCTGAGCGGGCTTAACAAGCCCAATCGACGGAAAGTCATTCTACACAGAGGGCTGGAGCCAGCGGTGTGTAGCCGCCACCAACGTCGCCTGCCATGGAGCTGCCGAGGTCAGCACAATCGCAGCCTTAGTGTGGGGCTTGAACCTCTGACCTTCTGAATCAGAGGTGAGAGTGCTACCACTGAGCTATGGCTGACACCTTAGTGTGCTTTACTTGGGCCACAGTAACGGTGGGACTGGCAGGGTTTCTGGTAGAGGAACGTCATTCTGGCAGTCCTGCTTTTTGAGTAATGTCAAGATGGATGGGGGCCAAGCCCAAGAAGTACCTCCCCCCACCTCCATCGGAATTTAGCAACATTAAGAGAAAGACGGGGAGATCCGGAGGAACTGGGTCTCATCCCAAGTTCTGATCGCCCTCACTTAACTTGTATTCTCGTTATTTTGGGGCCATATTTTTTATTCCTTTATTGGCAGAAGGGTATTTAATATCTCTGTTACTTTGAGCCTAATCTTGCTTACCACTTTGATATCAAGCTATTTATCTTTCTATCATATGCAATGTCTTTACTGAATTACAGTCTATGAATAGCTTATCATATTATTTTTATTTAGAAATATATTTTAATGTACATTTTAACGTCAAAATGTGAAAATATCACTTTTTTTTTCCTCAAATAAGGAAGCATTTTTGTAGTTTTGGAAAATGATTGAAAATGTAGAATGCCGTGGAACTCTATTAGCTGAAAGGATCTTTTCTCTCTTCTCAGGCTGATGTCTTCCAGCAAGCTTGTAATGATCACTCTCTCTGTCCTGTTCTACTACACTGCCGAAGTGGAGCAGTTCCCTGGAGGGTAGTTAGAATGGATGTCGCTATTTGCGCTCAGATGATCCATGGAATAACCTTGCTGGTATCATGTAGAAGTCAGCCCAAGTCTTGCTACTTGTTACACTGCCTGTGGGGTTACTGGCCCACATGTCCTTGTTTGGAAATAAATATTAACGTTGGTCTATCTGTGTTTTGGAGTAACAGCCATCAATTAAACTGCTGGGTTTCCTTCAGCTAGGTTCGTGCTCATCAATTCAATAATCTCACTCGGCAGAAACTGGCTAAACAGCACATAGCTGCGCTAATGATAATTTTTACATCTTTTCAAGTTGTGAACTGTTAAAATTAATTCCTCAGTGAAGTGGGAGAAAGGCACAGTGCTAATGGGACACTCTTACCTACATTCTGATTTACTGTTTGGGACAAGTACATCTTCTTCAGGTAATTGCTTGCAGCCTGCACCTGATGCCTGATAGTAGCTCTCACTTGACCCCTGGCCGTGATTACCTGACCTCCACCATCACAATGCAGCTGTCGGCACCGTACAGACCCTCAACAGAAGCCAGTCCTTACACTGAAGTGAATGAAATGATGGTTCAGCAGTAAGTGAACGTGAGTCATTGATAGTTTCCTGTCGTTCATATATTTCAGAAACTAACACTTAGGCACTACCTATGTCTGCTGAATCCATTTAAGAACGATCCACTTCTCAATTATTGATTCATGGACAAATCAGACAAGGAAACATGAAGAGTGAAAATCCAGCGGAGTGGGGGAGGTATAAAAAGTAACAAAGGAGTACAAAGAAAATAATAGGAGGTGCAAAAAGGAAATATGAAAAGAAACATATCAAAGCTAACAGCAAAGGTTGTTATTATTGTGGCTGCCGCGAAGCACGAATTGAGGCCGAGTCAATATGTGGAGCACATGGCTTTTAATTACATACTCCTTGGCAAAATGGCTGCTACAACTTCTCTCTGCAAAACCCTACTGGTTGAGGGCGACGCCCGCTCTTTTTAAGTTCTCACTGAGGGCGACGCCCACTCCTTTTTTCATGCCTTAAAGGCAGCATGCGCCTTAAAGGCAAGGTGCCCGATTTATTGTCCACGGACGGAAAAGTGGATTGCGCCCGTTTAGGTGGCGATCCGCCACATTATGAACATTATTCAGAGTGGTGAGGGGGAATGTGGGCCCATTAAGACAGGTGCAGGCGAGACAGTAATGGTTAATAAGGAAATGGCAGACTTGTGTGAGCACTTTGTATCTGTTTTCACAGTGGAGGAGGAGGGCAAAATTCAAGTGGTACAAGAGAGCCTAAAAATAAATCAAGGAGAGGAACTAAGTAGATTTAATATAAGTAAAAAAAGTAATGGAGAAATTAACGGAACTTAAGATAGACAAATCTCCAGCACCTGACGGCTTCCAGCCCAAGGCATTAAAAGAAATAGGTGAGGAAATTGTAGATACGTTAGTCATAATCTTCCAAAACTCCCTAGATTCAGGAATTGTGCCTTTGGAATGCAAAATTGCAAATGTCATTGCATCATTTCAGAAGAGAAGGAGGGGAACCCAGGCGGGGAATGTGAACTCCAGACAACGGGCGGGTTTGGGTCGAGTGGGAGGTTCAAGTGTTAGAAATCTGAATCCAGACCCCAACCTGCCTCCAACCCGCCCACTTACAGTTTTAATGGAGGCGGGACTGGGGGGGTGGGGGTGGGGGGTGGGCGGCCAACCCGCTCCCAGGAGGCGGGTGTGACACTTTAAATATTATAATGAGGCTCCATTTTAGATTTAACTCCGGGCGGCCGGGTATTTTTTATTACTTTTCTTCACTTATATTAAATCCACTTAGTTCCTCTCCTTGATGGCCGGGATTCCCAAGCCCTGGGAAACCTCGCAGCTAAAGGAAGGCGAGGACTGCTGGATCCAGGAGGTAAGTGCCTGCTTTGCCAACCCCCCCCACCACGATCAGACACCCCCAACCCCTCCGAACTCTGATCCCCGGCCCCCGACACCCCGCCACCTCTGGCCTTCCGATCCCCGGCCCCCGACCTTCCCCCTCCGGCCTCCTACCCCTCCCTCCCTCCTCTCTGCTCCCTGGCTGCAGCCTGGTGTCAAGGGCCTGCCCGCCCGTTAAACCAGCCAGCCTCTCAATCTGGCTGGCTGCGGCCAGGAAACAGAGAAAGAAAATTGTTAATCTGGCCCTGCCGAATTTAATGGCAGGGCCCGAGGAAACTCGTTCTCCCGGGTTTCCTGATCGCAATCCAGCCGCCTCGCACCCTCTCCACGTCCGAGTTAAAAACCTGCCCCAGATAACCACAGACCCATCAGTTTAACATCAACGGTGGTGAGGTTACTGGAATCCATCATCAGGGACAGAGGAGTGAATTTTAACCCCCAAAAATAGGTGGGTTGGGGTCAAGTAAGACGGAAAAATAATTTTAAATCTCAAATCCAACACCAACCCGTCTCCAACCAGCCCAGTTCCAGGTTTAACGTACGAGGGGTAGGCCGCCAAACCACTCCCAGGGGGCAGGTTGGTCATTTAAATACGATAATGAGGCTGGAAGCCTCCCATTTAACTTCCCTTAGGTTCCTCAGGCCTCAGGAAACCCGGCAGCTCAAGGGAGGCGAGGACAGCTTCGGGGAAAGGGTAAGTGCCCTTACATCACTGCTTGTGGCTCCTGGCATTGAGTGGGTCAATAACCAGAGAAAATAGATTCAAAATCATTGGCAAAAGATCTAGAGCAGAGATAAGGAGGATTTTTTTTCACTCGGAGAGTTGTGGGGATCTGGAACGCTCGACCGGAAAAGGTGGTGGAAGCGGATTCCATCAATAATTTTAAAAGGGCGTTGGACAGGTCTTGAGGATGAGGAACTTACAGGGTTACGAACAAAAAGATGGGGGTGTGGGACTGAGCACGACTGCTCATTCTAAGAGTCAGCACAGGCTCGAAGGGCTGAATGGCCTCCTCCTGTGCTGTCAGTTGTGTGCTGACACACTGCAAGCCCCTTTGAATGCTGGTATCCGCAGCAGTCTGTGCTTGCCCGGCAGCAAACTGACCTTGGATGACTTCAGTCTGAGCTTCCACTGCAGCACTCAGCCATCAAACGCTGCATCCTGGGTGGGTCTACAAGTGTGCGAATAGAGTTGGCCACCACTTCCATGTTGGAAAGGACGGGCTCCAAGCTCTGCGCAAAGCCCTGTGCCAAGTTGATGGCGGACTCCTCCATGCTCCTTGATATTGAACGCAGGCTCTCTGGCAGGCTCCCCAATGTACCAAGCATTACTTTGTGTACATCCACCAGCCTTCTTCTGTAGCCTGGCCCATCGAAGTGCTCATCTTGAGTCCTGTGCGACCTCGCCCTCCGGTGAGCCAGGACCGGCGCTACCCGTGCCCCCGGCCCTGGCTGCACCACACTCAATTCCAGTGTACCACCACATGCCGATCCAGCCTCTAATCTATCCTCTAAGATACGCGCCATGTCACTATCTGAGCTGGTGGCTGGGAGTGTGACATCAAGTGACAGTGTGTCTTCATCATCACTCTGTTCCTGCACTGCCTGGCCAGGTTACAGTTCTTGGGTATCTGAAAGGTAAAAGGCAGAAGGGTAAGGTTGTGGTGAGGGGACGGGAGGGAAGTATGATGTGCATGCTTATACCATCTGCTGCTTGTAAGTCAGAAGAGATTGTGGGATGAAGGGGAAGTGGGATGTGAGAAGGAGGATTAGGTATGAGGATACGGTCATCATCAATGGTTTCAGCCTTGCCACTAGCCACGGCCTCACCAATTGCCGTTCCAATAATGGCAATAATACAGAAAAGGGAAAGCTTGATTTTTTTTATTTGTTTATGGGATGTGGGCATTGCTGGCAAGGCCAGCATTTATTGCCCATCCCTAATTGCCCTTGAGAAGGTGGTGGTGAGCCGCCTTCTTGAACCGTTGCAGTCCGTGTGGTGAAGGTACTCCCACAGTGCTGTTAGGGAGGGAGTTCCAGGATTTTGACCCAGGGATGACGAAGGAACGGCGATATATTTCCAAGTCTGGATGGTGTATGACTTGGAGGGGAACTTGGAGGTGTTCTGTTCCCATGCGCCTGCTGCCCTTGACCTTCTAGGTGTTAGAGGTCGCAGGTTTGGGAGATGCTGCCGAAGAAGCCTTGGCGAGTTGCTGCAGTGCATCTTGTAGATGGTACACACTGCAGCCACGGTGCGCCGGTGGTGGAGGGAGTGAATGTTTAAGGTGGTGGATGGGGTGCCAATCAAGTGGGCTGCTTTGTCCTGGATGGTGTCGAGCTTCTTGCGTGTTGTTGGAGCTGCACTCATCCAGGCAAGTGGAGAGTATTCCATCACACTCCTTACTTGTGCCTTGTAGATGGTGGAAAGACTTTGAGGTGTCAGGAGGTGAGACACTCGCCGCAGAATACCCAGCCTCTGACCTGCTCTTGTTGCCACAGTATTTATGTGGCTGGTCCAGTTAAGTCTCTGCTCAATGGTGACCCCCAGGATGTTGATGGTGGGCGATTCGGCAATGATAATACAGTTGAATGTCAAGGGGAGGTGGTTAGACTCTCGCTTGTTGGAGATAGTCATTGCCTGACACTTCTGTGGCGTGAATGTTACCTGTCACTTATCAGCCCAAGCCTAAACGTCATCCAGGTCTTGTTGCATGCGGGCATGGACTGCTTCATTATCTGAGGAGTTGTGAATGGTGCTGAACACTGTGCAGTCATCAGCGAACATCCCCATTTCTGACCTTATGTTGGAGGGAAGGTCATTGATGAAGCAGCTGAAGATGGTTCGGCATAGGACACTGCCCTGAGGAACTCCTGTAGCTGTGATGATTGACCTTCAACCTTCTTCCTTTGTTCTGACGAAAGGTCTCGACCTGAAACGTTAACTCTGTTTCTCTCTCCACGGATGCTGCCTCGCCTGCTGAGTTTTTCCAGCATTTTCTGTTGTTATTTCGGATTTCCAGCATCTGCAGTATTTTGCTATCGTCCTTTGTGCTAGGTTTGACTCCAACCAGTGGAGAGTTTCTCTCCCCCCCGATTCCCATTGACTTCAGTTTTACTAGGGCTCCTTCATGCCACACTCGGTCAAATGCTGCCTTGTTGTCAAGGGCAGTCACTCTCACCTCACCTCTGGAATTCAGCTCCTTTGTCCATGTTTGGAGCAAAGCTGTAATGAGGTCGGGAGCCGAGTGGTCCTGATGGAACCCAAACAGGGCATCCATGAGTAGGTTATTGATGTGTGAGTAAGTGCCGCTTGATAGCACTTTCGATCACTTTGCTGATGATTGAGAGTAGACTGATGGGGCGGTAATTGGCCGGATTGGATTTGTCCTGCTTTTTGTGGACAGGACATACCTGGGCAGTTTTCCACATTGTCGGCTAGATGCCAGTGTTGAAGCTGTTCTGGAACAGCTTGGCTAGAGGCGCGGCTCGTTCTGGAGCACAAGTCGGGATCCATAGCCTTTGCTGTATCCAGTGTGCTCAGCCGTTTCTTAATATCATGTGGAGTGAATCGAATTGGCTGAAGACTGGCTTCTGTGATGGTGGGGACCTCAGGAGTCGGCCAATATGGCCGATCCACTCGGCATTTCTGGCTGAAGTTGGTTGCAAACGCTTCAGCCTTGTCTTTCGCACTCACATGCTGGGCTCCACCATCATTGAGGATGGGAAGATTCATGGAGCCTCCTCCTCCCATTAGTTGCTTAATGGTCCACCACCATTCACGACTGGATGTGGCAGAACTGCAGAGCTTTGATCTGATCTGTTGATTGTGGGATCGCTTAGCCCTGTCTATAGCATGTTGCTTCCGCTTTTTAGCATGCAGTCCTGTGTTGCAGCTTCCCCAGGTTGGCACCGCATTTTTAGGTACGCCTGGTGCTGCTCCTGCCATGCTCTTCTCCACTCCTTATTGAACCAGGGTTGGTCCCCTGGCTTGATGGTAATGGTAGAGTGAGGGATATGCCGGGCCATGAGGTGACAGTGGAATACAATTCTGCTGCTGCTGATGGCCCACAGCGCCTCATGGAGGCCCAGTTTTGAGCTGCTAGATCTGTTCTGAATCTATTGCATTTAACACTGTGGTAGTGCCACACAACACAATGGAGGGTGTCCTCAGTGTGAAGACGGGACTTCGTCTCCACAATGACTGTGCGGTGGTCACTGCTACCAATGACAGATGATTCTGCAACAGGTGGATTGGTGAGGGCGAGGTCAAGTGGGCTTTTCCCCTCGTGTTGGTTCTCTCACCACCTGTCGCAGGCCCAGACTGGCTGTTATGTTCTATCAGGTCTCAGCCAGCTCCATCAGTAGTGGTGCAGTTAAAAGTCAACCACATTGCTGTGGGTCTGGAGTCACATATAGGCCAGACCAGGTAAGGACAGCAGATTTCCTTCCCTAAAGGACATTAGTGAACCAGATGGGTTTTTAAAACAATCTGAAAGCTTCATGGTCACCATTACTGATACTAGCTTTTTATTCCAGATTTATTTAATTAACTGAATTTAAATTCCCCAGCTGCCGTGGTGGGATTTGAACTCGCGTCTCTGGATCATTAAGTCCAGGGCTCTGGATTACTAGCCCAGTGACATTACCACTACGCTACTGTTCCCATGTATTGATTGCTTGCTTTGCATGGTACCTCCCTGTGGCACCTCACAGTTTTGGTTTGTATCATGTGTACTAAGTTGTAATATTTAGAAAGTATACAAAGGTGTGCACACTTATTTTGGAACACACACTGATTCAATTCAACTTTTTCCTCTTTTGGATCCAGATCCTATGAATCTGGAGACTTCATTCACTTTCTCCGCTACCTCCACCCATTCAGCTTGCGCCTTGGCTTTTGCTGGAGGTTTGGCCCTCCAAAGAGCACCATCATCTTTTGTTGCACCTCCCACATCAGAACCTCCAACACCCTTCCTTGAAATGAAGCAGTTCTCCCCACATAGCCCCTTGGCTCCATTGCAGCTTCCAACAAAATGTATTTCCCAAATTCAGAAAAAAGCATTTCCTTATAAGGGTGAGGGCTGCTGCCTTGCCAAAAATTGCCCAGTCGCGCTCCCAGCCTAGCTCCCTGCACCCGTTTCATTGGGACTGCGAGACTATTACAACTCGGGGTGGGGCTTGTTAGGGCTAGTTTTGCAATTTACAGCCAGAGCAGCCCCTCTTTGCTGCTGGCATGGTTGTTCCGGTGTCACAATCAGGCGAGCCCTGCCATGCAAAAATCTTTCTGATGGATGGATGGACCAGCCACGAGTGTAGTAAATACCAGTCGAATTTCAAACATGCCCGCCCAGCTCAAAAGGGGCGGGACGGGTAGTTAAAATGGCAGTCGGGGTTTCGGGCTGCATTCCTGACATATCCCACCCATCGCCATTTTAACTGAGCAGAAAACCCATTCTGGTGGGCAGCCCACCCCAGACAGATGCAAAAGTCGTGGCCCAATGACTTCATCGGCACCACAGCACGATTTTAACTTGCACAAACAGGGAGCCTGCCCAGCCTGCCCAGCTTGAAGCCCACGAGTAAAGCCTGGGGGGATTGGTGCCTCACAGACCCACCGATGCTGTATAAAAGCAACTGCAGCACCTTGGCTCATTGGATCTTCGCAGTCTGGCTAGCCAGGAAAGTCTCCAATACAGATGGCTTCTTTCATACTTTTTTGCCTTACTGTACCTCAGAAACCTTTCTCTCATCATCATGGGTGCTACTATTGCCAGCCATCTCTGAATGGAGAAACAGCTGGATGCAGAGGAGCATCAGCCTCAGGGACCTAAGCGAGCAACGCCTCTCAGAAGACATCAGCTGAAGGGGGATGATTGAAGGAGGCCATGCCCGAAACACAGGGTGTTCAAAGTGTAATGTATTCTCACATGGTTTGTCACATGGTTTAGTATGAGCATGCTCAGTTTGCTCTGGCCTAATAAAGCAAGCACATGGTCTAACAACTCATCATGCCATAAGAACATAAGAACAGGAGTAGGTCATTTGGCCCCTCGAGCCTGCTCCACCATTCAATAAGATCATGGTTGATCTGATCTTGGCCTCAACTCCACTTCCCTGCCCGTTCCCCGTAACCTTTGACTCCCTTACCATTCAAAAATCTGTCTATCTCCACCTTAAATATATTCAATGACCCAGCCTCCACAGCTCTCTGGGGAAGAGAATTCCAAAGATTCACGACCCTCTGAGAGAAGAAATTCCTCCTCATTTCCCTTTTAAAAGGGTGCCCCATTATTCTGAAATTATGTCCCTTAGTTCTCGATTCCCCCACGAGGGGAAACAGCCTCTCTGCATCTACCTTGTCAAGCCCCTTCAGAATCTTATATGTTTCAATAAGATCACCTCTCATTCTTCTAAACTCCAATGAGTATAGGCCCAACATGTTCAACCTTTCTTCATAAGACAACCCCTTCATTTCCAGAATTAACCTCGTGGACCTTCTCTGAATTGCCTCCAATGCAGGTATATCCTTCCTTAAATAAGGAGACCAAAACTGTATGCAGTACTCCAGGTGTGGTCTCACCAATGCCCTGTACAGTTGTAGCAAGACTTCCCTACTTTTATACTCCATTCCCTTTGCAATAAAGGCCAACATTCCATTTGCCTTCCTAATTACTTGCTGTACCTGCATGCTAACTTTTTGTGATTCATGTACAAGGACCCCTAGATCCCTCTGTACCGCAGCATTTTGCAATCTCTCCCCATTTAAATAATAATTTGCTTTTTTATTTTTCCTACCAAAGTGGATAACCTCACATTATACTCCATCTGCCAGATTTTTGCCCACTCACTTAGCCTATCTATATCCCTTTGGAGATTGTTTGCATCCTCCACACGATTTGCTTTCCCACCTATCTTTGTATCATCAGCAAATTTGGCTACATTACACTCAGTCCCTTCATCCAAGTCATTAATATAGATTGTAAATAGCTGAGGCCCCAGCACTGATCCCTGCAGCACCCCACTAGTTACAGTTTGCCAACCTGAAAATGACCCATTTATCCCGACTCTCTGTTTTCTGTTAGTTAGCCAATCCTCTATCCATGCTAATATATTACCCCCAACCCCATGAGCTCTTACCTTGTGCAGTAACCTTTTATGTGGCACCTTATCGAATGTCTTCTGGAAATCCAAATGCACCACATCTACTGGTTCCGCTTTATCCACCCTGTTCATTACATCCTCAAAGAACTCCAGCAAATTTGTCAAACATGATTTCCCTTTCATAAAACCATGCTGACTCTGCTTGACTATATTATGATTTTCTAAATGTCCTGCCATCACTTCCTTAGTGATGGACTCCAGCATTTCCCCAATAACAGATGTTAGGCTAACTGGTCTATAGTTGCCTGCTTTCTGTTTCCCTCCTTTCTTAAATAGGGGCGTTACATTTGCAGTTTTCCAGTCCGCTGGGACCTCTCCAGAATCCAGGGAATTTTGGTAGATTACAACCAATGCATCCACTATCTCTGCAGCCACCTCTTTTAAGACCCTAGGATGCAGGCCATCAGGTCCAGGGGACTTGTCCACCTTTAGCCCCATTAGTTTGCCTAGCACTTTTTCTCTAGTGATAGTGATTGTTTTAAGTACCCCCCCCCCCCCGCCCCCAACCCCAATAGCCCCTTGATTATCCATTATTGGGATACTTTTAGTGTCTTCTACCATGAAGACCGATACAAAATATTTATTCAAAGTCTCTGCCATTTCCCTATTTCCCATTATTAATTCCCCAGTCTCATCCTCTGAAGGACCAACGTTTACTTTAGCTATGCTCTTCCTTTTTATATACCTGTAGAAGCTTTATGTCTGTTTTTATATTTCTTGCTAGCCAACTCTCATAAGCTATCTTCTCTCTCTTTATTATTTTGTTAGTCATCCTTTGCTGGTTTTAAAAAATTTCCCAATCCTCTGGCCTACCACTAATCTTCGCAACATTGTATGCCTTTGTTTTCAATTTGATGCCATCCTTAACTTCCTTAGTTAGCCACGGATGGTTCATCCTTCTCGTCGAGCCTTTCTTTCTCACTGGAATATATCTTTGCTGGGAGTTATGAAATATCTCCTTAAATGTTTGCCACTGCTTTTCTACAGTCTTACCCTGTAATATATTATCCCAGTCCACTTTAACCAAGTCTGCCTTCATACCTTTGTAATTACCTTTATTTAAGTTCAGGACACTAGTTTGAGACCTAGCTTTCACACCCTCAAACTGAATTTGAAATTCTACCATGCTATGATCACTCTTCCCAAGAGGATCCTTCACTTCGAGATCATTAATTAATCCAGCCTCGTTACACATTACCTGATCTAAAATAGTCTGCTCCCTGGTTGGTTCCACAACGTATTGTTCCAAGAAACCATCCCGCATACACTCTAAGAACTCTTCCTCAAGTCTACCTTTGCCAATTTGCTTTGTCCAATCAATATGAAGATTAACATCTCCCATGATTATAGCTGTACCTTTCTTGCAAGCCTCTATTATTTCTTGATTTATACTCTGTCCTACAGTGTGGCTACTGTTTGGGGACCTATAGACCACTCCCATCAGTGACTTCTTACCCTTATTATTTCTTATCTCCACCCAAACTGATTCTACATCTTGATCTTCTAAGCCAATATCATTTCTCACTACTGCACTGATCTCATCCCTTATTAACAGAGCTACACCACCTCCTTTTCCTATCTGCCTATCCTTACGAAATGTCAAATACCCCTGAATATTCAGTTCCCAGCCTAGGTCACCTGGCAACCACGTCTCTGTAATGGCTATCAGATCATACCCATTTATTTCTATTTGTGTCGTCAACTCATCTATCTAGTTACGAATGCTGCATGCATTCAGATATAGAGCTTTTAATTTTGTCTTTTTACCATTTTTCCCTACTCTGACCCCTCTTTCTGATGCACTCTTATGTGTATACGCTCTGTCCCTTCCTGTCACACTCTGGTTATCATTACCCCTAGCGCTACCCTGCACTTTTGCCTTCTCATTTTTCTTTGACTTTTTTAATTTCTGCTCAGCATATCCCTCCCCCCCACTATTTAGTTTAAAGCCCTATCTACAGCCCTAGTTATTCGATTCACCAGGACACTGGTCCCAGCCTGGTTCAAATGAAGCCCGTCCCAACGGAACAGCTCCCTCTTACCCCAGTACTGGTGCCAGTGCCCCAGGAATCGAAACCCATTTCTCCCACACCAATCTTTGAGCCACTCGTTCATCTCTCTGATCTTATTGACCCTATGCCAATTTCCACGTGGCTCAGGTAGTAATCCAGAGATTATTGCCTTTGGTTCTGCTTTTTAATTTAGCCCCTAGCTGCTCATACTCCCACAGCAGAACCTTTTTCTTTGTCCTACCTATATCGTTAGTACCTACATGGACCACGACAACTGGATCTTCCCCCTCCCACTCTAAGTTCCTCTCCAGCCCAGAGGAGGTGTCCTTTACCCTGGCACCGGGCAGGCAACACAGCCTTCGGGACTCACGCTCTTGGCTGCAGAGAACAGTGTCTATCCCCCTAACTAATCTGTCCCCTACCACTACCACATTTATTTTTGCTCCCCCCACTTGAATGGCTCCCTGTACCATGGTGCTGTGGTCAGTTTGCTCATCCTCACTGCAGTCCCTGCTCTCACCCACACAGAGAGTAATAACCTCCTAACCGTTGGACAAGAGCAAGGGCTGAGGCTCCTCCACCATTACCTCCTGGGTCCCCATACCTGCCTCGCTCATAGTCACACCCACCTGTCCCTGACCACGGACCAAATTTGAATTAATTAATCTAAGGGGTGTGACTGCCTCCTGGAACACAGCGTCCAGGTAACTCTCCCCCTCCCTGCTGTGTCGCTGTGTTTGAAGCTCGGACTCCAGCTCATCAACACGGAGCCGAAGTTCCTTAAGCAACTAACACTTCCTGCAAATGTGGTCGCCGTGGACCTCAATGGTGTCCACCAGCTCCCACATGTTGCAGCAGTAACACATCGCCTGCCCTACCATCTCTAATGTATTTAATTCATTAAGTGCTTAAAGTTTTGAATGTTTAGTTTTTAATCCTGGCTCTTAATTTAAACCAATGCCCAAGAAAAAAAGAGAAATACTGACCAACCAATCAGTTCCCTGCTTTCCTGTGACGTCACACTTTGAATCATTCTACTTCTTGCCCTCCCAGCTCGGTTGGCGCTGCTCCGGGCTCGCTCTCTTGTAGTCCCGCTGGTCGGCTCAGTCGCACCCTTTTATCTCCGCCCGATCTCCAGCTCCCGTCTCTGTCCTTCATTTGTTCTGCCCACATATATTACATTTTGGCGATGAGGATGGGATCCCAAAGCCATTTTTAGGGATCATGGAAGGACACAGTGTTCAACCTTCAAGTGGACAAGTTTAAGGTGAATTTGTGACACCTAAACTGAATCTTTGCGATGTTTTACTGTTAATGCTGATGCAGAATCGTCTGTGCTTCGCCTTCGCCTGTGTGTATACACAGCAACAGCGGCGCTGATTCTCACAGGTACACAGGTAGCGGCTGAATCACTGTTCAATGGGATCGGGACAATCATGGCCGTGCCTGTGGGATTCATCGGAAGTCTCGGCCTGTACGACCGAGCTCGTGAACCATTTAGTTCTTACACTGAGCGGATGGAGATGTTTTTTAAGGCCAATAACATTATTGAGACCGAAGGTGCAGATAAGAATGTTCAAGCTCAAAATAAAGTAATTGGTGAACGGAAGAAAGCAATTTTTCTCACGGAGATTGGACCAGCTGTCTACGGAACGTTGATAAACCTACTCGCAAATTGGATGTGTCATTTGAGGACATTGTCAAGAAACTCGAGGACCATTTCGACCCAAAGCCAATAGAAATAGCAGAGAGCTATAAGTTTGGTACCAAAAACCAAAAACGAATTGAAACTATCAGTGAGTACATTGTAGCTCTTAAGAACCTGTCTTTGCATTGTAACTTCGGCACATTTTTGGATCGTGCGTTGTGAGGTAAGTTTGTGTGTGGACTGGTGGATGAACGCACACAGTCCAAGTTACTGAACACTCCGAACCTGACGTCTGACACAGCGTGCAAAATTGCCCTATCTATGGAGATGGAGTCTAAGAATGCTAGGGAACTCTGTCCAGCTCAAGTGACTAGTGCAGCTGAGGGCCACAGTCACAAAGCCACCACCAAACCTAAAGTTGTGAGACCAAGTCAAAAGCATGTCAGTGAGAGCAGTTCAGTGAATTGTTATCGCTGCAATGGAAATCACTCACCACAGTCCTGCCAATACAGAAATGCGAAGTGTTTTCACTGCCAGAAGCAAGGCCATATTTCAACAGCTTGCAGAGCTAGATCGAAAGCAGGCAGTAAGAACCATTCTAGTGGCAATGCAAAGCAGCGACAACAAAAGGGAGGAATTCACAATATTGAAGTGAACACACCTGATGTTGATGAACTAGGCATCCACAGTATCTATGCCACTAGTGGCAATGCTAGCAGTCATGAGAAAGATTTCCATACAAAACTTTTGGTCAACGAGCAATATATTGATATGTGTATCGACACGGTGGTGGACTGCTCTATCATGAGTAAGGACACACATGAGAGTAAGTTTAATCAAATACCACTTACAAAGAGTACCGTAGAGTTAAAAACCTACTCCGGAGAAATCCTACAGACATGTGGACAAATGGAATGTACAGTTCAACACAATGACCAGTCAGTAAAGCTGCCTATTATTGTAGCGAGCTACAACAACAGGTCAACCCTCAGGGGCAAAGACTGGTTGAGAAAGTTAAAACTAGACTGGAAAAATGTCTTCAATGTAGATGCTTCAAAGAAGCGACTCGACACAATGCTGAACAAGTATGAAAACATGTTCACAGACAGTTATGAGGGCATCACTGGGTATGATGTGCATATCTGCATCAAGTCCAACGCGAAGCCTGTCTATTGTAAGGCAAGGCTGGTCCCCTATGCGTTGAAAAGTCAGGTGGAGGAAGAGCTAGCGAAGCTCAGAATGGAGTGCTAGTAAAAACTGAAAAAATTGAGTGTGCTACACCGATTGTGGTAGTGCCCAAAGCAGACAAAACTGTACGCTTGTGCAGTGAGCACAAAGTTACTATCAACCAAGCAGTTGACGATGAGCAGTACCCGTTACCTACATCGCAAGATTTGTATGCAGCCCTCTCTGGGTCAAAGGTTTTCTCCAAGCTTGACCTGTCGGACGCTCAGCTGAATGTTGACAAAGAGAGTCAACAGTATCTCATCATCAACACACACAAGGGACTGTACTCATTCACCAAGCTGCCGTATGGTGTAAAGTCCTCATCCAAAATCTTCCAGGCTACGATAGATAAGAATTTGCAAGGAGTTCCAAATTGCTTTTGCAATCAAGACGATGTGCTGATCACAACAAGCAGCGAGGAAGAAAATCTAGAAGTGTTAGATTTAGTGCTTCAAAGGTTGAATTCCCACAATGTGAAATTGAAAAAGAGGAAATGTGCACTTGTGCAACCTGAGGTTGTGTACCTTGGTCTGAAAGTTGATGCAAATGGCTTGCAACCAGTGAAGGAAAAGGTTGATGCTGTCATCAATGCTCCAAAGCATAAGATCTAAGGAGAGAACATATAAATTGGCCAGAAAAAGCAGCAAACCTGAGGATTGGGAGCAGTTTAGGATTCAGCAAAGGAGGACAAAGGGATTAATTAAGAGGGGGGAAATAGAATATGAGAGTAAGCTTGCAGGGAACATAAAAACTGACTGTAAAAACTTCTATAGATATGTGAAGAGAAAAAGATTGGTGAAGTCAAGCGTAGGTCCCTTGCAGTCAGAATCAGGGGAATTTATAATGGGGAACAAAGAAATGGCTGACCAATTAAATACATACTTTGGTTCTGTCTTCACAAAGGAGGACACAAAAAAACTCCCAGAGATGTCGGGGAACATAGGGTCCAATGAGAGGGAGAAATTGAATGAAATCAGTATTTGTAGGGAAATGGTATTAGGGAAATTGACAGGATTGAAGGCCGATAAATCCCCAGGGCCTGATAATCTACATCCTAGGGTACTTAAGGAAGTGGCCCTAGAAATAGTAGATGCATTGCTGGTCATCTTTCAAAATTCTACAGACTCTGGAACAGTTCCCATGGATTGGAGGGTAGCTAATGTAACCCCACTATTTAAAAAAAGTGGCAGAGAAAAAACGGGAAATTATAGACCAGTAAGCCTGACATCGGTAGTGGGAAAATGCTAGAGTCCATTATAAAAGATGTAATAGCAGAGCACTTGGAAAACAGTGACAGGATCAGAACAAGTCAACATGGATTTACAAAAGGTAAATCATGCCTAACTAATCTACTGGAATTTTTTGAGGATGTAACTGGCAGAATAGATAAGGGAGAACCAATGGATGTGGTGTATTTGGACTTTCAGAAGGTTTTCGATAAGGTCCCGCATAAGAAATTAGCGTGCAAAGTTAAAGCACATGGGATTGGGGGGAAGGTACTGATTTGGATAGAGAACTGTTTGGCAGACAGGAAGCAAAGTGTTGGAATAAACGGGTCTTTTTCCGAGTGGCAGGCAGTGACTAGTGGGGTACCGCAGGGATCGGTGCTAGGACCCCAGCTATTCACAATGGCCCTGAAATTCGCCTCTCCGGCTTGCCGCGGGGGTAAGGATCGCGCGCGCACTTACCTACCGCGCCTGCCGTTGACCGCTGGGCCCACGGGAACTTCAGCTCCTGGGCCTGCTCCAAGTGCCTGCGCGCAGTGCTTGCGTGTCCCAGGGGCGCAGTTAGTGCGATGCATCCCCTGGGATCACGTGGGCCATGGAGAGCCAATGGCAGCAGACCATCTTTCATTCATAGATTTGACAGGAAGACCTGTCAAATCTATGAATTGAAATCGGCCCCAAAAGAACAGCTAAACTTAAAATAATTTTTTAAAAAACCATCACATTTATAAAATAACTATAAGTTAAATAAATTAACTACTTTAAACAAAAATTTAAATTTTTTTAAAAATTAAAATACTTTTAACAGTGCTAAAAATAAACTTACCTTTCTTTAAAGTATCTAAAAAAGATAAACCTGTTGAAAATTTTTTAAATTATAATTAATTAACCACTTACCTTGTTGAAAACAGGTCCTGCGCCTCCTTTTTAAAAGCGCAGGTTCTTCAATACTTACCCTCCCGGAGAAACCTGAAAAAAAACCTAAGTTTGCTGCGTGCGCGCAGCCTCTACCGCGCACGCAGTTCACCTAGGAACCGCCCCCTTCACCAGACCGGAAGTTCCGGTTTCCCGCGCATGCGCAGTGCATGCAGGAAACCGGCACTTCAGGACGCCTTACGGGTGAGTACACAGTGCGTACTCACCCGGCAAGGGCCGAATTTTTGGCTAATTAATATATATAAATGATCTAGACGAGGGAACTAGATGTAATATCTCCAAGTTTGCAGACGACACAAAGCTGGGTGGGCGTGTGTGCTGTGAGGAGGATGCAGAGAAACTCCAGTATGATTTGGACAGGTTGGGTGATTGGGCAGATGCATGGCAGATGCAGTATAATGTGGATAAATGCGAGGTTATCCACTTTGGTGGCAAAAACAGGAAGACAGATTATTATCTGAATGGCAATAGATTGGGAAAAGGGGAAGTGCAACGAGATCTGGGAGTCCTTGTGCACCAGTCGCTGAAGGTAAGCATGCAGGTGCAGCAGGCGGTTAAGAAGGCAAATGGTATGTTGGCCTTCATAGCAAGAGGATTCGAGTACAGGAGCAAGGATGTCTTGCTGCAGTTGTACAAGGCCTTGGTGAGACCACACCTTGAGTATTGTGTGCAGTTTTGGTCGCCTTATCTGAGGAAAGATGTTCTTGCCATGGAGGGAGTGCAGCGAAGATTTACCAGACTGATACCTGGGATGGCAGGAACGATGTATGAAGAGAGATTGGGTCGATTAGGCTTATATTCGCTAGAGTTTAGAAGAATGAGAGGAGATCTCATTGAAACTTATAAAATTCTAACAGGACTAGACAGACTAGATGCAGGAAGGATGTTCCCGATGGCGGGGGAGTCCAGAACCAGAGGTCACAGTCTAAGGATAAGGGGTAAGCCATTTAGGACTGAGATGAGGAGGAATTTCTTCACCCAGAGAGTGGTGAACCTGTGGAATTCTCTACCACAGAAGGCAGTTGAGGCCAATTCATTAAATATATTCAAGAAGGAGATAGATATATTTCTTAAGGCGAAAGGGATCAAGGGATATGGGGAGAAAGCAGGGACAGGGTACTGAATTTGGATGATCAGCCATGATCTCATTAAATGGCGGAGCAGGCTCGAGGGGCCGAATGGCCTACTCCTGCTCCTATCTTCTATGCTTCTATGCTTCTATCAGTAATAGAATCATCGAATCATAGAAAGTTACAGCACAGAAGGAGGCCATTTTGGCCCATCGTGTCCGCGCCGGCCAACAAAGAACTATCCAGCCTAATCCCACTTCCCAGCTCTTGGTCCGTAGCCCTGCAGGTTAGAGCATCCCAAGTGCACATCCAAGTACTTTTTAAATGTGGTTAGGGTTCCTGCCTCTACCACCCTTTCAGACAGTGAGTTCCAGACCCCACAACCCTCTGGGTGAAGACATTTCCCCTCAAATTCCCTCTAAACCTTCCCCCAATTACTTTAAATCTGTGCCCCCTGGTTTTTGACCCTTCTGCTAAGGGAAATAGGTCCTTTTTATCAACTTTATCTATGCCTCTCATAATTTTATACACCTCAATAAGGTCTCCCCTCAGCCTCCTCTGTTCCAAGGAAAACAGACCCAGCCAATCCAGTCTTTCGTCATAGCTAAGATTCTCTACTCCCGGCAACATCCTTGTAAATCTCCTCTGTCCCCTCTCTAGTGCAATCACATCTTTCCTGTAATGTGGTGACCAGAACTGCACGCAGTACTCTAGCTGAGGCCTAACTAGTGTTTTATACAGTTGAAGCATAACCCCCCTGCTCTTGCATTCTATGCCATGGCTAATAAAGGCAAGCATTGCGTATGCCTTCTTAACCACATTATCTACCTGGCCTGCTACCTTCAGGGATCTGTGGACATGCACTCCAAGGTCCCTTTGTTGCTCTACACTACTCAGTGTCCTACCATTTAATGTGTATTCCCTTTCCTTGTTAGCCCTCCCCAAATGCATTGGGCCAGAAATTCGGGTCTCCACGGGTGAGTACCGTGGCTCACCCGTAGACCCAACGAAAGTGCTGGTTTCGCGCATGCGCTGGAAATCAGAACTTCCATTCCCCTGAAGGAAGGGGTTCAGAGGTCGGACACGTGCGCCGGAGAGGCAGCGCGCACACAGCAAACTTCGTTTTTTGTTTCAGTTTTCTCCGTGAGGGTAAGTACGGAGAAGCTGCGCAGGAAAAAAGGAGGCGCAAGGCCTGTTTTTAACAAGGTAAGTAGTTAATTAATTACAATTTATACATTTTTTCAACAGCTTTATCTTTTTTACATACTTTAAAGAAAGGTAAGTTTATTTTTAGCACCATTAAAAAGTGTAATTAATTTTTTCAAAAATTAAATTTCTGTTTAAAGTAGTTAATTTATGTAATTTACAGTTATTTTAAAAATGTGATTTTTTTTTATTTATTTGAAGTTTTAGTGAGGTTTTGGGGCCGATCTCTATTCATAGATTTGACAGGTCTTCCTGTCAAAATCTATGAATGAAAATGCCCTGCTCCGATTGGCTCTCCATAGCCCATGTGATCCCAGGGGATGCTTCGAACTAACTGCGCCCCTGGGATACGCAAGCACTGCGCGCCGGCAGCTGCAGGAGGCCCAGGAGCCGAATTCCACGCGGGCCCGAAGCACAACGGCAGGCGCGGTAGGTAAGTACGCGCGTGATTCTTGCACCCGCGGGAAGCCGGAGAGCCGAATTTCTGGCCCATTACCTCACACTTCTCTGGATTGAATTCCATTTGCCACTGTTCTGCCCACCTGACCAATTTATTGATATCTTCCTGCAGTCGACAGCTTCCTTCTTCAGTATCAACCACACAGCCGATTTTAGTATCATCTGCAAACTTCTGAATCATACCCCCTATATTCAAGTCTAGATCATTGATATATACCACAAAAAGCAAGGGACCTAGTACTGAGCCCTGCGGAACCCCACTGGAAACAGCCTTCCAGTCACAAAAGCACCCATCAACCATTACCCTCTGCTTATAACAACAGAAAACGCTGGAAAAACTCAGCAGGCCAGGCAGCATCCGTGGAGAGAGAAAGAGAGTTAACGTTTCAGGTCGATGACCTTTCATCAGAACTGGGAAGAGCCGGAAATCAAATAGATTTAAGGCCAGAGTAAAGCTGGGAAAAGGGGGAGGGGATAAAGGAACAAAGGGGGAGATGAAGAGACATTAAGAGACATTAAGAGATATGCAAGGCTAGAGGTGGTGTTAATGTGACAGATTAAGGCTGAAAGAAGCGTGAAATCCACTGGCAGAATGAAGGACAGCTGCCAGCTTCTAGGAGGAAAAAAAAAAAAAAAAAAGGTGGGGGGGGCAAATAAAAGGGTGGAAAAAATAAAATATAAATGTGATTGGAGCTGAGGTTATGATCTAAAATTGTTGAACTCGATATTGAGTCCAGAGGGCTGTAGCGTGCCTAAACGAAAGATGAGCTGGCAGCTGTCCTTCATTCTGCCAGTGGATTTCACGCTTCTTTCAGCCTTAATCTGTCACATTAACACCACCTCTAGCCTTGCATATCTCTTAATGTCTCTTAATGTCTCTTCATCTCCCCCTTTGTTCCTTTATCCCCTCCCCCTTTTCCCAGCTTTACTCTGGCCTTAAATCTATTTGATTTCCGGCTCTTCCCAGTTCTGATGAAAGGTCATCGACCTGAAACGTTAACTCTCTTTCTCTCTCCACGGATGCTGCCTGGCCTGCTGAGTTTTTCCAGCGTTTTCTGTTGTTATTTCAGATTTCCAGCATCCGCAGTATTTTGCTATCGTATTACCCTCTGCTTCCTGTCTCCAAGCCAGTTTTGAATCCAACTTGACACTTTGCCCTGGATCCCATGGGCTTTTAACTTCGTGAACAGTCTGCCATGTGGAACCTTATCAAAAGCCTTGCTAAAGTCCATATACACTACATCAAATGCACTACCCTCATCTACCCTCCTTGTTACCTCCTCAAAAAATTCAATCAAGTTTGTCAGACACGACCTTCCCTTAACAAATCCGTGCTGACTATCCTTGATTAATCCGTGTCTTTCTAAATGAAGATTTATCCTGTCCTTCAGAATTCTTTCCAATAATTTTCCCACCACCGAGGTTAGGCTGACTGGCTTGTAATTATTCGGTCTATCCTTTTCTCCCTTTTCAAACAAGGGTACCACATTAGAAGTCCTCCAGTCCTCCGGCACCACACCTGAAGCCAGAGAGGATTGAAAAATGATGGTCAGGGCCTCTGCTATTTCCTCTTTTGCTTCGCTTAACAGCCTGGGATACATTTCATCCGGACCTGGGGATTTATCCACTTTTAAAGCTGCTAAACCCCTTAATACTTCCTCTCTCACTATGTTTATTTCATCTAATATTTCAAACTCCTCCCGCCCGTTCGCAATGTCTGCTTCGCCCCTCTCCTTTGTGATGCTAATAGGTATAATGCTTGAGTGAATCATTAGGGATGCAATATATGAATGCTTGGATAGAGAGAGACATGTTAGGGACACCCAACATAGCTTCATAAAAAGGTGGTCATGTCTTACAAATCTAATTGTATTTTTTGAAGATGTTACTAAGTTGGTGGATGAGGGAAGTCCAGTAGACACTGTCTACTTAGATTTCCAAAAAGCTTTTGATAAGGTACCGCAAAGGAGGCTTCTCTATAAGATTGAAGCCTTTGGTGAGAGTGGTAATATATTGAGCTGGATTCAGAACTGGCTGGCAGGACATAGGCAAAAAGTAGTTATAAATGGATGTGGATCTGTTTGTGCCCCGCAGAGATCAGTGTTGGGACTGTTGCTTTTTACTATTTTTATTAATGATCAGGATGTATGTGTTGGGGGCACAATCTGCAAATTTGCAGAAGGTACTAAGATCTGTGCGAGTGTTAGAACTGTGGATGATGCTCGTCTGTTTCAGGCAGATCTTAATGTGTTGGGAGATTGGGCTCAAGACTGGAAAGTGATGTATAACTTAAATAAGTGCAGTGTTATGCATGCAGGCAGCGCAAATGCTCAACATGCATACACCCTTCAGGGAAATGCATTAAAGAAGGTGGAGTAATAAAGCGACCTGGGCGTTCTAGTACATACATCCATAAAGGTATATGAGCAATGCCGTGAAGCGATAGCTAGAGCAAATAGGGTATTGGGGTGTATCCAATAGGACAAGTGAGTACAAGACAAGGCATACTGTTTTGTCCTTGTACCAGACCTTAGTCAGGCCGCACTTGGAATGCTGTGTCCAGTTTTGGTCTCCTCACATGGTGGGTGATATTGAGGCTTTGGAAAGGGTGCAGAGGAGGGGCCATTAGACTAATTCCCAGTATAAAGCATCTTAGTTATCAAGATAGGCTAAAAGAGTTGGGACTCTACACTTTAGAGAAGCGTAGACTTAAAGGTGATCTGATTGAGGTTTATAAGATAATGAAGGGGATAGATTGTGGTCCAGCTGACAGTTTGTTCCAATTAAATAGGTTAGGAAGGACCAGGGGGCACAAATTTAAGTTGTTTAAGGCTAGATCTAGTTTAGATGTCAGGAGGTGGTTCTTTTCCCAGAGAATAGTGAACCTCTGGAACAGGCTGCCGTCTCGTGTGGTGGACGCGGACTCGCTGAATTCCTTCAAGCGAGAGCTGGACCTGTTTCTGGCTGGGGTGGAGATCACCTCTTGCAGAAGGTGGGTGCTGCAGGGAATTCTGGGCCAGAGTGATCTCCTGAACTAGTTTCGATTGCCTAGATGGGTCGGAGAGGAATTTCCCAGATTTTTTTTCCCAAATTGGCCTGGGTTTTTAAAAATTTTTTGCCTCTCCCAGGAGATCACATGGTTTCGGGTGGGGTGGAGAGAGGAGTGTATATATTGTGATACACAAGGTATCACAATTGTGTGGGACAGGCTGGATGGACCAGAGGGTCTTTACCTGTCCGTCATTGTTCGCATGTTCCTTGCCGGGAGGTCTGGCTCCAGGAGATGGCACAAGTCATCTGTGGCTTCCTGGACCAGATGTCGCCTCCTCACACAGTACTTCTCAGTAAGGTCGAGGTAGCTGTGTTGACTGTAGTCCACATGCTGCCTGTGGTAGTAGAGGATCCTGATGATCCTCAGCACTCCCTCGCACAGCTCTGCAGGTGATGTGCCTCCTCCTCCCCACTGCAAAATGAGGCTTCTGTTGTCCCAATGCTGCTGCATGGATTGAAACAGTTGAGTCATTCCCCATGTCTCCAGCTGTGCTCCACCCCAGCCCAAGGCCGATTCTATCTGCTGCCTTCATGCCACCCTTATAGCCAGCTTCATCAACATAATGTGGGCTTGAACCTGAGCATGAGAGGTGATCACATTGAAACATGCAAAATTCTTACAGGGCTTGACAGGGTAGATGCAGGGAGGATGTTTCCCCTGGCTGGGGAGTCTAGAACCAGGGGTCACAGTCTCAGAATAAGGGGTCGGCCATTTAGGACTGAGATGAGGAGAAATTTCTTCCCTCAGAGGGTGGTGAATCTTTGGAATTCTCTACCCCAGAGGGCTGTGGAGGCTCAGTCATTGAGTATATTCAAGGCTGAGATCGATAGATTTTTGAATATTAATGGAATCAAGGGATATGGAGATCGGGCGGGGGAGTGGAGTTGAGATAGAAGATCAGCCTTGATCTTATTGAATGGCGGAGCAGGCTCGAGGGGCCGAATAGCTGACTCCTGCTCCATTTTCTTATGTTCTTATGTTCTTATGAGTGAATTTGCAGGTTTGCCTGTACCTGGTGCTCAACCAGAAGAAATGCAGTTTTATATTCACACTTTTATCACTAAACTTATTGAGCAGGAATTTTACACCTTTTATGGTACACACTATGTGAGGAGTTTCCTCCAATGACACTTACACCCTGAATAGATTATCAGGGAGCCTCCTAGAAAGTAGCTTTGGACATAAATTACTGAAAACTGTATTCAATTATATTTATCAATTTAAAAGGAAAAAACAGCTTATATTCTTAATAAATATTTATCCTCAATTGGTGGGTGGATGAAAGAGAATTATTCTAATTTATTTTAAACCCTCCCCAGCTCTTTGTGTGGTCTTTTTGTGCTGGAAAAGGTTTACACCTTGAACATTTTTGCATAAAAAAACAGAAACACTTCAAACAATGACTTGAAAGTTCTAAAAGAACTGTTTCTGCTTTAATCATACCAAGCCTGACATTCCCAATGAATAATGAGGGAGCAAATACAAGGCATGACTTTATATAGGGCTAGAAATTGGTCTCCTCGGCACCACATGTTCGTGCCATGGTGGCGGCCGCTGCTCCTTCGCCAGCTGGTGGCGGGTCCCGTGGCGACCGTCGTTTTGGTGCTGAACTTTGCGCTGCCAGTAACTGGAGAAAAAAATGGTGGCGTGGTGACGTCAATCAACGTGCAACACCGACTTAACGTCACCACTCGAAACTTCGACCCTAGTGCTGAATTCAGTGCTGCGTCCTAAGCTTGCTGGACAAACCCAACGGGCAAGCAGGCTGGCAGTGGCGATGTCAGCACCTCTTAAAGGGACACACACATCATTCAGGTAAGTCTGGATTTAAGCTTTTGGACTGTTTTTTTTTGATTTTATTGAAGTAGTGGCTTGCTGCAATAGATGTTAAAAGTTTTTTAAGTGTGTAAGGAGTGCTGCTGAATGCTTGCAAGGTTTTGGATAGTAGAGGAAGGCCTCTGAGAAGACAGAACATGCTGCAAATACTCAGCAGGTCAGGCAACATCTGTGAAGAGAGAAACAGAGTTCAAGTCTCAGGTCAAGATGCAGCCTGACCTGCTGAGTATTCCCAGCATTTTATGCTGTCTTTTCAGATTTACAGCATCTGCTCGCAGAGGGAAGAGGAAGACACAGAAGAGGAGGAATCAGAAGAGAAGGAATCAGAAGAGGAGGAATCAGAAGAGGAGGAATCAGAAGAGGAGGAAGCAAACGGAAGGATGCATCCCAGTTAGCCCCTTTTGTGACCGGGATATCCGGGATGGAATCATCTGCCTGTGGTCCCAGTGACCACAACCCCAATTCTCCTTTCCACATTAGTCCTACACCTTACCTTCCCTCTGTTACTGACCATCACAGCATCCTCTTGGCCACAATGCTGATATAAAAGCCACCACAAAGCAAACATTCCAATTCAACTTTATACATCTATCCATCCAATATGACATCAAGAAATCAACTCATCACCCTTATGCATTCCCTTAGTGACTGTCTTGTGTGTGCCTTTGCCTATCCTACTGATGTCATGCAGTGCTACCCCAGTGGCTGCAGCAAGGCTGGTGGAAGGCTGCTGTCTTTCAGTGGGGGACACTACAAATGACCTTGCTGGTCGACCTTGAGGAGCTGGTGGCTGGGAGTGTCAAGTCAATCTTCTTCTTCTTGTTCTTCTTCACTCTCCTCTCCTCTGGCTGGGCAGGCTGCATTTCTTGGGTGTGTGAAATGAGGAAAGTACTGAAGGGATAATTACAAGTCCTAGCCCTTTTCGGGCTACCCCAGATCAGGCATATTCCCCAGACGTTCACCTTCAACTAAAGTTAGCGGTAGCCGAATCCTAGAGACGCTTAATTGGGTCTAAAGGTTCAGACTATCTCTCCCTAAAGGAAAGTAACGACTTGAAGATGCTACCGTCCTCCAGATAGCACTGGTGAGTGAGGGAGTTCGGGGAGGGAGGTGTTCCTTTCTTTTTCCATCTTTGTCAGCTTCCAGGAGAGCAGGAGCTAAAAAGCTGCACACGAGGGGACAGAGAACCAGCGGTGAGTATTTCTACAGTATTTCTACATTCCAGTCATTAAAGTAAAAGTAAGGTCTCTAGTTTGGAGTAAGTAGTGTTTAAAGGGAAGTAAGGTCCCTAGTGTATTTAATATTCTTTAATTTAAAAGGAGTAAATTAAGGGTAGGACATATGCAGGGCAGCTCGGCAGCGTGGAGTGCTCCTCCTGTGCTATGTTGGAAGTCAGGGGCACTTTAGGTGTCCAGGGCGAACACATGTGCAGGAAGTGTCTCCAGCTGCAGCTACTCGAAATCCGCGTTTTGGAGCTGGAGCTGCGGCTGGAGTCACTGTGGAGCATCCGCGAAGCTGAGATCTTCGTAAATAGCAAGTTTAACAAGGTGGTCACACCGCAGGTAAAGAGTGCACAGGCAGACAGGGAATGGGTGACCACCATACAGAGTAAAAGAACTAGGAACATAGTGCAGAAGTCCCCTGGGTCCATCTCCCTCTCTGACAGATTTTCCGTTTTGGATACTGATGGGGGAGATGGTTTCTCAGGGGAATGCAGCAAGAGCCAAGTCTGTGGCACTACGAGTGGCTCAGCTGCACAGAAGGGGAGGAAAAAGAGTGGGAGAGCAATATTGATAGGGGATTCTATCGTAAGGGGAACAGATAGACGTTTCTGTGGCCGCAGACGTGACTCCAGGATGGTATGTTGCCTCCCTGGTGCCACAGTCAAGGATGTCACTGAACGGCTGCAGGGCATTCTGAAGGGGGAGGGCGAACAGTCAGAGGTCGTGGTTCACATTGGTACCAACGACATGGGTAGAAAGAGGGATGAGGTCCTGCAACAAGAATTTAGGGAGCTAGGTAGCAGATTAAAAAGCAGGACCTCAAAGGTTGTAATCTCTGGATTACTCCCGGTGCCACGTGCTAGTGAGTATAGGAATAGGAAGATAGAGCAGATGAATGCGTGGCTAAAGAGTTGATGCAGGAGGGAGGGCTTTAGTTTCCTGGATCACTAGGTCTGCTTCTGGGGAAGGTGGGACCTGTACAAGTCGGACGAGTTGCACCTGAACCGGAACGGGACCAACATCCTTGCGGGGAGGTTTGCTAGTACTGTTGGGGGGGGTTTAAACTAACTTGGCAGGGGGATGGGATACGGAGTGGAGCTATAGTAGGGGGTGATGCACAGCCAAATATAGAGGAAAAAACAAGTCAGCCTGGAAGGCAGAGCAAATATGTAAAGGCACAAAGGAGTATGGCAAGGCTGGATGGCATTTATTTTAATGCAAGGAGTCTTGCGAGTAAGGCAGATGAATTGAAGGTGTTGATGAACACATGGAGTATGATATTGTTGCTATCACAGAGACATGGTTGAGGGAGGGGCAGGACTGGCAGCTCAATATTCTGGGGTATAGAATCTTCAGGCGAGACAGGGGAGGGGGGGGGGGTGTAAAAGAGGACGGGGTGTCACAATATTAATCAAGGAGTCAATTACTGCTGTAAGGAGGGATGATATCTTAGCAGGTTCCTCTAATGAGGCCATATGGGTAGAACTTAAAAACAAAAAGGGGGCAAGCACTTTGCTGGGATTGTACTATAGGCCCCCAAACAGTCAGGGGGAGATAGAGGAACAGATATGTAGGCAAATCTCAGAGAAGTGTAGAAATAATAGGGTAATAATAGTAGGGGATTTCAACTTCCCCAATATTAACTGGGATAGACAGAGTGTGAAAGGCTTAGAGGGTGCGGAATTCTTAAAGTGCATTCAGGAGAGCTTTTTGAGCCAGCATGTAGAAAGTCCTACAAGAGAGGGGGCGGTACTGGACCTAATTCTAGGGAATGTAGCCGGGCAAGTGGTAGAAGTGTCAGTAGGAGAGCATTTTGGTGACAGTGACCATAATTCGGTGAGATTTAAGGTAGTCATGGAAAAGGACAAAGATGGACTGGAGATAAAGGTTCTAAATTGGGGGAAGGCCGATTTTAATATGATAAAGCAGGATCTGGCTAAGGTAGGGGAAGTGCTCTCGGAATACCCTCGGAGGGTAAGGCCTCCTCGAGAGCCCTCATGGCCCTCCTCCTCCCTCTGACCACATCTTCCAGTCTTTCTCGCTGCCTACGCTCCCTCCGCCGTTGATCCTGGAGGGCGAGGTTGACAGCCAGTACAGCCCCCATTAATGTAACCAAGTGTAGCACTTTGATATGCTGTGAGAATAAATGTAACTAATTTTTAGTAGCCACGACACTCCGGAGACTAAACAACCTTTACTTGACTGAATTAAACTGTTGCACAAATTGACAAGGAAGCAGTGAAACAGCACTAACCTGAGAGCTGCAACTCATTACTCATGATCCCTTTAAGTAGCGCCCCTGGAGCCAGCTATCAACTGCTTCACGCCTCCTCTCCCCGTCGCTGTTGGGGCGAGGTGCTAAGGCGGGGGCGATAATCAATTTCGTAGATCGGGCGCCCAGTGAGCGTTGCATGCTCACTGACGTCATGATCTGCCTGGTGCTGAAGTCCCTGGCACTAACTCATGGGTGCAGGATTTGGCATGAGCACTGGATTCGCTTCGCCGCAGCGCTACTGCCTCAGCACCCCGTTAGCGCCCCGGCCAGGTGCTAACTCGAGGTGCTGAGGTACCGAATTTCTCCCCCAGAATCTATCCCTTTATCCTTCTTTATTCCATCAGAGACTTCCTTACCCTATTTTCCTCAAACCAATTTTCAATTTCTGATTTTAGCTACTTAATCTCATTTGGAAAAGCAGTCACTTATAACCAAGATGCACTGGTTACTGTTCTGATTCTTCTGACACTGGTCAATGTGCTCAATCTGCAGATTTCTCTCCATCTACCCTATCAGTTCTCCTTATATCGTGAAAACTTCAATCAAATCACCCCCTTTTTTTTAATTCCAGAGAATACAACCGTAGTTTGTGTAATCTCTCCTCATAATTTAACCCTGAATTCTGTTAAATCTCTGCACTCCCTCCAAAGCCAACATATCCTTCTACGGTGTGGTCTAACCAGGGCTTTGTTTAGCTGTAGCATAACTTCTACCCCCTTGTATTTTAGTCTTCTCGATATAAAGGCCAGCATTCCATGAGCCTTTTTGATTATTTCTGTTTTAATGATCTATGTGCATGGGTCAGATCCCCAAGCCTCTTTGGACCTCCACTGTTTCTAGCTTTTCACCATTTAGAAAGTACGCTGTTCTATCCTTTTTAGGTGACCTCACATTTGCCTACATTAAAATCCATTTGTCACAGTTTTGTCCATTCACTTAATCTATTAATATCTCTTTGTAATTTATGCGTCATCTACACTGCTCACATTGCCGCCTATCCTTGTGTCATCGGTAGACTTGCAATAACAGCGCTTTGTAATTGTTCAAACTGATTTATAACAATACCACGGGGTCTTTAAACAGGTTTTTTTTTAAACTCTAGTCCAATGATTTGAAAAGTTCAATTTCATTTTCTACCATGGCAACCGTAACTTCAAGGCTGAAGCTTGGACTGAAACTTATCTTTTGTTAAACAAACTTTTGTTTTGGTTTTTCTCAGCCTTTCCACACCAGCGTTTTTAACTTGTAGTTCAGAGTTTTATTTTCCAACTCTGGGCGCTCAATCCTAAATTAAAATGAACATACCCAATCAACTATAGTCACATGTTTATGCAACTTAGAAATATAATTTCTAACAATTCTAACAATTTCTTATCTCTGGTCCACTCTACATTGTTTGAGTCCGTCACCCTTAATTCTGTCGCCTTTTGACACGAGTCCACATCTGGACTGCTCGAAACCTCTGGTTCTTTCCCATTTGGATTTGGCCCCTATTGGAGGTGACCAGTCTCCCCTATTTTTCCCTCCATTAATCCCTGCAATGGGTTATGAACTCAAAGTGCCAACATTTATGTGATATTCCCTGGTCGCGAACCAAGAAACATTCACACACACTCTCGGAAATGTTTTCCCCTTTTTTAAAATGAAAACAAAACATGCTGAATGCACTTATCCTATTTCTTCCTCACAGCAATCCTATTTCTTTAACTTTTTGGCTGTGAGCTTTTTAACTTGGTTCTCCTTTTCCTAACTCCTTTTGTTACACATCAAGTGTTCAACCCAGGATTTTTATTAGCTGCTATTTACGCCACAAACTTCTCCGGCAATACCACGCCTGGAGCTTGTTCAGAATATAGCTTAGATTACCATTCCTGGTTTCTATTCCTGGCTCTTTCATCTCTCTGATAGTTGTTAACCTTTATTTCACCATGTTGTGTGCAAACGTGAGCTGCACAGTGTAACAACTGCCTGCCTTTATAATCTTCAGCCCGCACCCTCCATGAGGGGACTTTGTTATTATCATTTAACATTTTATTTTTACAGTTGTTCTCTGTTTGGCCCTCTCCTTTATCACACTTCATCGTGAGTTCCCTGTAAGGGTCACTGTTGCCCTCTTCAAAAGGCCCTTCCCGAGTGTGCTTTTGGACATAACCTTCTGCCCACAACATCCACGATAATACTCCTTTATTATCGTTTATTTTTACAGCTGTTATTTATTTGGCCCTCTCCTTCTTGGACTCAGCCTTTATTGGAGGTGATCAGTCTCCAATTTCCTTACAACAACCTATGATGCCTATGATGCCTATAAGAGATTGAGGACTATATGATTAGTATAGTGGTCCTTCAGCCACTGTCACATTAAAACACAAAACTTTATATCTGCTATACCCCATTATCAAATTGAATACTACTCATACGTGTAGATTCTTTTATCCTGAGTCCTGTTGTGTCGCCTTGGTTTCTCTTTGGTAAAAGAAGTCTACCTCCTGCCCCAGAGTTCATTTGCGATTGAGTTCTTGATGGTTGAGGTTCGACTTCAGTCCCGTCTCGACGCCCCCGGTTTTCAAACAGCAACAAGATTAGTTCCTTCACTCGGCTCGTCAATGTTGTCTTAAAACAGTGTTCTGTTTTTCACTTGAGTAGTAATGAGTTCAGTCTTCTGGTTATAATAATTTTATTCTTTAACTTCAGCATAGAAGGCACTTTACAAACAGAGTATAGTCACAGACAGAGCACACAAACCTAGGCATCGGTCCTTTTGTGCTGCTTGAACAAAGGAAAAAGCTTATATTTATATACCGTTTTCTTATCAAACTGGAGCTGGCACTGCCTAATATGGTAGTCTCTGGCTACTGCACAGTCCAGAGGCACAAGTCTACGTTTTTTTCAACATACATCAACAACGTCAGAAGCACGCAAAAAACACCGTGGCCTTGCTGTGGTAAGCATAACCCTGCTAGTCGCTAGATGTTCTTATCATACCATAACATTTCTAATCTAAACATTCTATTATAAGCATATCCAAGGCCGGTTGGTTGCGAACACCGGCTGTTGCTCGGTGAAATCTGTATCTCTCTCTTAGTGTTTACTAAGGAGGTGGATGCTGACAAAATATCGGTAGAAGTGGAAAAGGTAGAAGCAATGGAAGGCGTGAAAATTGATAGACAGGATGTACTAGAAAGGCTGGGTATGCTTAGAGTGGATAATTCACCTGGTCCAGATGGCTTACATCACAGGTTGCTAAGGGAATTGGGGGAGGAGATAGCGGAAGGGCTTGCCATAATTTTCCAATCTTCCCTGGATGCGGGGGAGGTGCCTGAGGATTGAAAGTGGCAAATGTGACACCATTGTTCAAGAAAGGGTGTAAGGACAATCCTAGTAACTGCAGGCTGGTCAGTTTAACATCATGATGCGGAGATGCCGGCGTTGGACTGGGGTGGACAAAAATGAGAAGTCGCACAACACCAGGTTATAGTCCAACAGATTTATTTAAAATTACAAGCTTTCGGAGCGCTGCTCCTTCTTCAGGTAAAGTTACAATGAGTGAATCTACAAAAGTTCACAGAATATAAACACAGAAAATGCAGAGATACAATCTTTCCTTACATCAAAGACACACCAAGAGCACAGCCAAGACAATGAGATGTGTCCCAGGGGGTCCAACGTGTCAAATCCTGCTGTCTGCAGCAGATCTCTCTCCATATCCCTTCCTCTCTCTCCGTCTTTTTTGGGGTTTGTTTTTTGGGGGGGTTTTTTTGTGTCTGTTTTTTAAAAACTGGAAAGACAGACAACGATGTCGCGTCACGTTCTGTAGCGTGACATGAACCCGATATCCCTATTGAGGCCGTCCTCATGAGTGCGGAACTTGGCTATCAGTTTCTGCTCGATGATTTTGCGTTGTCGTGTGTTTCTAAGGCCGCCTTGGAGAACGCTAACCCGCAGATCTGAGGCTGAATGCCCTTGACTGCTAAAGTGTTCCCCGACTGGGAGGCAACCATCCTGCCTGGCGATTGCTGCGCGGTGTCCGTTCATACGTTGTCTCAGTGTCTGCATGGTCTCGCCGATGTACCATGCTCTGGAGCATCCTTTCCTGCAACGTATCAGGTAGACAACGTTGGCCGAGTCACATGAGTATGTACCATGTACCTGGTGGGTGGTGTCCTCACGTGTGATGACGGTATCTGTGTTCATGATCTGGCATGTCTTGCAGAGGTTGCCGTGGCAGGGTTGTGTGGTGTCGTGGTCGCTGTTCTCCTGACAGCTGGGTAATTTGCTGCGAACGATGGTACTTTTGTTTAACATCAGTGGTGGGTAAAGTTTTAGAAACAATAATCAAGGAAAAAAATTAATGGGCACTTGGAGAGGTTTAAGCTAATTAAGGAGAGCCAACACGGATTTGTAAAAGGCAGATCGTATTTGACTAATCTAATTGAATTTTTTGATGAAGTAACAGGGAAGATTGATGAAGGGAATGCAATGGATGTTGTCGACATGGATTTTCGGAAGGCGTTTGACAAAGTACCACATAGAAGGTTGGTTAACAAAATTGAGGCTCATGGAATAGGTGGGTCAGTGGCAGCTTGGATAAGGAATTGGCTTAAGGACAGAAAACAACGAGTTGTGGTAAATGGCTGTTTTTCAGACTGGAGGATGGTAGACAGAGGTGTTCCCCAAGGGTCAGTGCTGGGGCCACTGCTTTTTTGACATATATATAAAAGACCTGGATATTGGAATACAGAGTAGAATTTCTAAATTTGCCGATGACACCAAACTTGGGGGTGTGGCAAACAGTGAGGATGATACCAATCGACTGCAACAGGACATAGAAAGGCTAGCAGAATGGGCAGATAAGTGGCAGATGGAATTTAATACAGAGAAGTGTGAGGTGATGCATTTTGGCAGAAGGAACAGGGAGAGGCAATATACACTTAATGGCACAGTTTTAAAGAGTGTGCAGGGACAGAGGGACCTGGGAGTTAATGGGCATAGGTCCCTGAAGGTGGCAGGACATATTGAGAGAATGGTTAGCAAAGCATATGGGATCTTGAGCTTTATAAATAGAGGTATTGAGTACAAAAGTAGAGAAGTTATGCTGAACCTTTATAAAGCTCTGGTTAGGCCACAACTGGAGTATTGCATCCAGTTCTGGTCACCACAGTTTAGGAAGGATGTGAAGGCCCTTGAGAGGGTGCAGAGGAGATTTACCAGAATGGTTCTGGGGATGGGGGATCTTAGCTACAAGGACAGGTTGGAGAAGCTGGATTTGTTTTCATTGGAGCAAAGGAGGTTGAGGGGTGATTTGATAGAGGTGTACTAGATTATGACCGGTTTGGATAGGCTAGACGGGGAAAGGCTGTTCCCACTAGTTGATGGTACAAGGACTAGGGGACACAGATTTAAGGTTTTGGGCAAGAGATACAGGGGGGATGTGAGGAAAAACTTTTTTACACAGCGAGTGGTGATAACCTGGAACTCGCTGCTGATGGAAGTGGTGGAAGCGGAGACACTCAATGTTTTCAAGGGGAGACTGGATAGGCACTTGAGGGAAATAAACTTGCAGGGCTACGGGGATAGAGCGGGGGAATGCGACTGACTGGATTGCTCTACAGAGAGCCGGCACAGACTCGATGGGCCGAATGGCCTCCTTCTGTGCCGTATGACTCTATGGGGGAAAGATTCAGTTGGTTGCGCCTCCCGTTAGCGCCTTAAGAGGGCGCTAATGGGGCGCAAAGCAACTAGCGCCCGGGCGCGGCGATGTTTGCGCCGCTCGTGAAATTAACTAGACATTTTGCAGCAGCACTATACAGTACCGCCACGATCTCCTGCGCCGGCAGATCGTGACGTCAGTCGAGTGCGCAACGCCCCGGTAGCGCCCCGGAGTGGATATTGAGTGGCGCCCCCTGCCTTACCGCCTGCCGCTCGCAACGACAGGTTGAGGGGAGCGTTTTGCAGTCAGGAAGGGACTGGGGGAGCGCTATTTAAAGGTGACCGCTTCCTGCCTTTTTTTTTTGGCGACATTTTTGAACCACGCATTCTGAGAGAGCGAGAGAGAGAGACTTCTGGAGAGATTCAATGCTGTGTGAAGGAGTTTTGGGTACTGAGCAGCACTTTGCAGGTTCATTTTGATTTGCCCTTCCTTGTATCGATTTAGAAGAGACTGTGGGGGCTGCACTCTGAGCCCTTTCCCTGGGCCTCTCTATTGTTCTTTCCAGCAGATTTGATGTGCAGGTCTCTCCAGGCCGAGATTCAAGGCTGCAATGAGCAGGGTGTGGATGGAAAGCAAGATCAACCCTCCCCTTTAAGAACTGGCTGGGCCATTGTGTCTGTGTTCCATTGCTGACTGACATCACATGAGCTTCGCCAGCGCTCTGAGTTAGCGCCTCGCTCCTCGGCCTTTGCGCCTTAAGACAGGTGTGAAGTGCCTGATTTAGCGCTCCAATCACCTCCAGGGGCGATAAAAGTCAAGTTTGCTGTCGGTGGCGATAATTAGCGCCAGGCGCTAATCTTTGCGCCCGGCCGATAATTGCGCCCCAAATGGGGCGATACTGAATTTCTCCCCCTATGACTCTCTCTCTCTCCCTCTCTCTCTTATGATGCCAACCACATATTTTCCCTACATCGAATGAACTAAACATGAGCCCCTTTCAGAAGCTGAATTAACCGAGTTCCATATTGCCAACAAGTGCTGCGGCCATTTTCGGCGGCCGTTAACTCGAGTTGCCGGTGACACCTATTAGAACATAAGAACTAGGAGCAGGAGTCGGCCACACAGCTTATCGAGCCTGCTCCGCCATTCAATAAGATCAAGGCTGAACTTCTACATCAACTCCACTTTCCCGCCCTATCTCTATATCCCTCGATTCCCTTAGTGCCCAAAAATCTATCAATTCAGCCTTGAATATACTCAATGTCTGAGCATCCACAGCCCTCTGGGGCAGAGAATTCCAAAGATTCATAACACTCTGAGTGAAGAAATTTTTCCTCAACTCTGTCCGAAATGGCCGACCCCTTATCCTCAGACTATGCCCCCTAGTTCTAGACTCTCCAGCCAGATGAAACAGCCTCTCAGCATTTATCATGTCAAGCCCTCTAAGAATTTTAAACATTTCAATGAGATCACCTCTCATTCTTCTAAACTCCAGAGAGTATAAGCCCATTCTACTCAATCACTCCTCATAGGACAGCCCTTTCATCCCAGGGATCAATCTAGTGAAACTTCATTCACTAAGGCAAGTATATCCTTCTTTAGGTAAGGAGACCAAACCTGTCTCATCAAAGCCCCACATAATTGCAGCAAGACTTCCCGACTCTTATACTCCAACTCCTTGCAATAAAGGCTAAAGTATGATTTGCCTTCCTAATTGATTACTGTACCTGCATGTTAACTTTCTGTGATTCGTGTAGAAGGATCCCCAAATCCCTTTGAATAGCAACATTTCATCGTCTCTCACCTTTTGAAAAATATTCTGCGTTTCCATTATTACTACTGTAGGCTTCGCAAAATCCCCCCAGAAACTCGAACAGAGCCCTAAAGGGAGTGATTTTTGGACTTTTCATAAAAACTTGGGATGATGGGGCCTAAGTGAAGTGATTTGATGTAAAAACCTAAAGATCAGGGAAGAAAAAAACCTGAGGAAACTGACTTTTTGAATCTTACTGTTGGGAGAGACACCTTTCACAGACACAAGCTGCGAGGGGCGTGGCCGGGCAGTGAACAGATCAAGCTGTCTGGGAATTGTTTACACTGCAAATCCTACCAAGGTGCAAGAGACAAAGCAAAAACTCACAAAGACATTCAAATATGAATCCCCAGGGACAAACAAGAGGCTGGAAATCTAAAAATGATTCCTGACAATAAAACTTCGATCACACAGTTTCATAGCCATTATCCCATCAAAAAAACCAATCAACCAGGTATCCACAGAACAGATTTAAAAGCCCGCCAACAGACCTAGGACAATAGGGTGGAGATTTGGCGCATAGATAAGGCTGTGTTTAAATCGGAAAACGATCAAGACATGTTTAACACTGAGCAAAAGCCATCGGAACTGGCAAGCCCGCCAAAACTAGACAGTTGGACTAAGCAAGGTTCATTTGCAACCAAAAGGAATCTGTTTTAGTAAGGGTTTTTTGGGCGCGAAAAAGAAACAGTATAATTTGAAAGCCTGTGCCATAATCTCTCTCTCTTTCGGACTGGCTGACCACGTGGACACAGCTCTCTCCCTGCTCCAGCAAAACCTACCACAAGCCACGAGGAAGAAGGCCAGAAAACAGACCAGCACGCAAGAAGAAACCAGAGCGACTGCCTCAGTGACCATCGGACACCTCGCAGCAACAAGGGCCTTACGGAGTCTTTTAAACAAAAGACTCTAAAAAATCCTGTCAAGGATTCGTTGGTGAGCATTATCCCGATCTCCTGAAACCAAAAACCTAGCTAGATAGTGGGATCTTTGGGAGGGATAAGGTTTTGTTTGATATATTGTCATTTCCCTCACTTGTACCGTGTGCTCCCCAATCTGTGTTTAAGTAATAAGTGTGTTTCAAGTTTGTTACCTTTTTCTTTTAATAAAGTAAAATTCTTTCCTCAGAACCTGTCGTTTACTGCAATTTTGTTCACAACCCCTAAATAAGTCCAAAGTCTAGGAACCGGAGGGGTGTGGGAGCGATTAAGATACCCCTTACACTACCAAAGTGGATAATTTCACACTTCCCCACATTATACCCCATCTGCCATGTTCTTGCCTACTCACTTAACTGGTCTATACCCCTTTGCAGCCTCTTTGCATCCTCTTTACAACTTACTTTCCCAACTAGCTTTGTATCGTCAGCAAACTTGGATACATTGCACTCAGTCCACTCGTCTAATTCATTGATATAGATTGTAAATAGCTGAGGCCCAAGCACTGATCTTTGGGGTACCCCACTAGTTATAGCCTGCCAACCCGAAAATGACCCGTTTATTCCTACTCTCTGTTTGCTGTCTGTTCACCAATCCTCCACCCATGCTAATTATTACCTCCAATCTCATGACCCATAATCTTGTGTCACAACCTCTTGTGTGGCACCTTATCGAATGCCTTCTGAAAATCCAAATATACTACATCCACTGGTTCCTCCTTATCTACCCTGCTAGTTGCATCCTCAAAAAACTCTAATAGATTTGTCAAACATGATTTCCCTTTCATAAAACATAGAACATAAGATCATAAGAAATAAGAGCAGGAGTAGGCCATTTGACCCTTCAAGCCTGCTCTGCCATTCAGTAAGATCATGTCTGATCTTCTACCTCAACTCTACCTTCCCGCACTATCTCTATATCCCTTGATTCCTTTAATATCCAAAAATCTATCAATCTCTGTCTTGAATATACACAAGTGAGAAGTCGCACAACACCAGGTGAAAGTCCAACAGCTTTATTTGAAATCACAAGCTTTCGGAGCGCTGCTCCTTCGTCAGGTGAAGTTTGTGATTTCAAATAAAGCTGTTGGACTATAACCTGGTGTTGTGCGACTTCTCACTTTTGTCCACCCCAGTCCAACACCGGCATCTCCGCATCTTGAATATACACAACAACTGAGCATCCACAGCCCTCTGTTGAATAACCACGTTGAATCTGCCCAATCCTATTATTATTTTCTAAGTGCCCTGTTACCACTACCTTAATAATAGATTCTAGCATTTTCCTTATTACTGACGTCAGGCTAACTGATCCATTGTCCCCTGTTTTCTCGCTCCCTCCTTTCTTGAATAGCGGAGTTACATTTGCTACCTTCCATCAGGTCCAGGGGATTTGTAGGCTTTTAATCCCATTAATTTCTCCAGTAAATTAGCAGGTGCCTATTAATTCAATTTGCACATCTCAAAAGTGAATCTGCCAACGGTTCTTAATTAACGGCTAATAGACTAAAGAAAGAACTTGCATTTAACCTGAAACACTTTTCAATCAATGGATTACTTTCCAAGTGTGGTCACTGTTCTGTAGTCAAACATGACAGCCAACTGGTGCACAGCAAGGTTAACCAAACAGTAGTGTGAATGAACAGATAATCTAAGTATGGTGGTATAGGTTGAGGGAAGAGTGATGGCCAGGACAAACTCTCTTCTTCAAATAGTGCTGTAGGATCTTACTTTTTATGTCCAACATGGCCTCAGTTTTATCTGAAGGATCAGACCTTCAACAATGGAGCACTGAGTCCTACACTGAAGTGCCAGCTTAGATTATGTGCTCAAATCGATAGTATGACTTGTACCTTTCTGACTCAGAGGTGAGAGTGCGACCAACTGAGCCTAACTGACGAGACAAAGGATATTGTTTGTAATTTTTAAATATTATGAAGATCATTCAGTATCAACTGTATTAGCTTCACCAAGTTAGTTGTGAGCTGTACGAGGTGAAATGCTGCTGCTGTAAAATAATTACGAGGATGTTGCTAGGACTGGAGAATTTTAGCTATGAGGAAAGATTGGATCGGCTGGGGTTGTTTTCTTTGGAACAGAGGAGGCTGAGAGGAGACTTGATTGAGGTGTATAAAATTACAGAGTGACTCCTGCCAACGACCGGAAGCTGCGCTGTGGCATTCTGTGCATGAGCGGCTTCCGGTTTGCTACGTCACACCGTGCGACCCGAGTGAAAAGATTTGTGCAAATGACGGTGCGGTTTGGCGCCAAGTCCAATGTCGGTCTGTCCCTCTGACACCAAAACTGCTTTGTATCGAGCGAGGAATCCTCTGTTTTTGCTTTGAAAGGAACAGCTAGAAAGCCTTAGCTGCCAGGCATCGCACACCACTGTAATCAACCATGCAAAGTAACACAACCCACCGAATGAGACAAAATAAAGCCCCGTTCACTGTCCGAGCGAGGGTCAGCCCGCCTGGGGGGAGTAAATTCTCATGAACAATGAGCGGGGGAGGGGGAGTAAAGTCACATGAACAATGAGTGGGGGAGGGGAGTAAAGTCACATGGGAAGGAGCGGGGGAGGGGGAGTAACGTCACATGGGAAGGAGCGGGGGAGGGGGAGTAAAGTCACATGGGAAGGAGCGGGGGAGGGGGAGTAATGTCACATGGGAAGGAGCGGGGGAGGGGGAGTAACGTCACATGAACAATGAGTGGGGGAGGGGGAGTAACGTCACATGGGAAGGAGCGGGGGAGGGGAGTAACGTCACATGGGAAGGAGCGGGGGAGGGGGAGTAAAGTCACATGAACAATGAGTGGGGGAGGGGGGAGTAACGTCACATGGGAAGGAGCGGGGGAGGGGAGTAACGTCACATGGGAAGGAGCGGGGGAGGGGAGTAACGTCACATGGGAAGGAGCGGGGGAGGGGGAGTAACGTCACATGGGAAGGAGCGGGGGAGGGGAGTAACGTCACATGGGAAGGAGCGGGGGAGGGGAGTAACGTCACATGGGAAGGAGCGGGGGAGGGGGAGTAACGTCACATGGGAAGGAGCGGGGGAGGGGGAGTAACATCACATGAACAAGGAGCGGGGGAGGGGGAGTAACATCACATGGGAAGGAGTGGGGGAGGGGGAGTAACGTCACATGAACAATGAGCGGGGGAGGGGAGTAACGACACATGGGAAGGAGCGGGGGAGGGGAGTAACGTCACATGGGAAGGAGCGGGGGAGGGGAGTAACGTCACATGATCAATGAGCGGGGGGGGAGTAACATCACATGGGAAGGAGCGGGGGAGGGGGAGTAACGTCACATGATCAATGAGCGGGGGAGGGGAGTAACGTCACATGATCAATGAGTGGGGAAGGGGAGTAATGTCACATGGGAAGGAGCGGGGGAGGGGAGTAACGTCACATGGGAAGGAGCGGGGGAGGGGAGTAACGTCACATGGGAAGGAGTGGGGGAGGGGAGTAACGTCACATGAACAATGAGTGGGGAAGGGGAGTAACGTCACATGAACAATGAGTGGGGAGGGGGAGTAACGTCACATAAACAATGAGCGGGGGAGGGGAGTAAAGTCACATGAACAATGAGCGGGGGAGGGGAGTAATGTCACATGAACAATGAGCGGGGGAGGGGAGTAACGTCACATGAACAATGAGTGGGGAGGGGGAGTAACGTCACATGAACAATGAGCGGGAGAGGGGAGTAACGTCACTTGGGAAGGAGCGGGGGAGGGGGAGTAACGTCACATGGGAAGGAGCGGAGGAGGGGGGAGTAACTTCAACAAGTGTGGTGCACAGATTTGTCCACAATAATCCACCTGAGGGAGGAGGACAGGAGAAGGACCGACTGTGTGGGGAAAGGTGGAGGAAAGTGGCAAGAGGTGAAAAGGCTGAGGCAGGTGAGCTGTGGGAGAAGGAATGTGGGGCAGGGCTCGGTAGCAATAGGCTGTGGAGGGAAGAGGCTAACGTTTGAAAATGATTGGCCACTAATGGTCCCCAGGGTCTGTCTCCTCACAGGATCTGTGGGTAGCTCTCTCGCCTGTGATTCGGAAGAACGTGGGTTCAAGACCCACTCCAGAGACTTGAGCCCATAAATCAGGCTGACACTCCCAGTGGCAGTACTGAGGCAGCGCTGCACTGTCGGTGGTGCCGTGTTTCGGGTGAGATGTTAAACCGAGGACCCATGTGTCCTCTCGGGTGGGTGTTAAAGATCCCATGGCAATATTGGAAGAGGAGCAAGGGAGTTCTCCCCAGTGTTCTGTCCATTTATCCCACAACCAACCTCTCTGAAACAGATGAGCCGATTATTAGCTCATTTGTGGGGGCTTGCTGTGCGCAAATTGGATGCCGCGTTTCCTATATTACAACAGGAAAAGAACTTCATTGGCTGTGAAGCGACCTGAGACGTCCTGAGGTCATGAAAGGCGCTACGTAAATGCAAGTCTTTCTCTCTATACATGTTGCCGGTACAGGAGTGATTACTTTGTAAGCGCCCTGTGCAGTTCCAGCAAGTGCGTGATTGCGGCAGAACAGGGTGACGTGCTCGCGGTCCGAATAGGTCACAGAAAACCGTCGGCCTCCACTCACGTTTAGGGCTGCAGAGCATGCCACGATCAAAACAGCATCCCAGCTTATCAGGTTGGCAGGCTGTGACTAATTGGGTGCCGCAAGATTCAGTGCTTCGGCCTCAGCTATTCACAATCTGTACTCGCTGCAATTTAGCAGAATGAGGGATGATCTCATTGTAACATATAGGCCTAGAAATTGGAGATGGCCACGAAACGGGCAGTGTTAAGGCCCAACGATGATACGCTGCGGCAGGTCAAGGGGAGGTGCATTTATGCCACAGCATCACATGGTCAATCCACCCACAACTCCAGCCGGAAGAAGACGGCAGTGCCAACACTTGCCGGAGCCTCAGCACAGGGAGAGAGTCCGCAGATTCTCCGACGCGGCTCTTGAGGCACTGGTCGTGGCCGTGGAGAGGAGGCGAGCTGTCCGCTTGCCCGCACACCCAATGTCTTAGTGCTGCAGCGGAAGCTCAGGCTGCTCTCATGAAGTCTCAGCTTCCTGCCACCCAAGCTCAGAGTGCTGCCATCGTGGCTGGGTTGCCCACCGTCGACCGGGCTTGCAGGGAGTCGCAGCAGCCCAGCAAGCTCTGCTCCAACAGATTGGTAGGATGCTGAGGCGCCGGCCCGGGGGAGTGGGAGTGGCTCCATGGAGCAGGAACCTGCTGTCCTCTCTCAGGATGACAGCATTCCTCTTCCCATCGCTGCCACTCCGCCAGTGCCCTTGCTGCTGCCCAGTCAGCCAGCCAGCCCAGACTGCTGCCGCCCATGCCGAGGTGGTGCAGTCTACAGCCGGGCCTTCTAGGCCCAGAGTTGCTTGAGGTCGTCCTGCAAGGCCATCTGCAGTTTTCCCCACAGAACCTCAGCAGTCTTCCACCAGCCCTGCTGCAGCCACTGTGGGAGCGCTTGATCAGGAAATGGCACCTGAACGACAGGCACTAAGGGATTGCACAAGGGTGATTAGTTCATGTCGTAAGTGTAATTATGTGTCAATTGATTTTGGATCAATTTATTAATTATGTTTGGAATGTTTGTTTTGTGGTGGCTTTCATTTCAGCTTTTTGCCCAGGAGGAGGCTGTGATGTTCCGTGACAGAGGGATGGTACGATGGGGATGTGTTGAGCAATGGGGATCTGGGGTTTCATTCAGTAAAATCAAGAGTCTGGTGAGTCATTCATGGACAGCCCATCCGGAAGGGGGATTGGCTGGCTGCTTGCCTCCTCCTCCCTCCCTCTCCTCCTCATGCTCGCTCATCCGGCTTCTTTCTGCTCAGAGAGAAGACAACATAATCCCTTCGCCTGCTGTACAGAGTCTCTGTGACCTCCCGGATGCAGCGATGGACGGTGAACTGTGAGATGTTAGCTATGGAAAGCACCCCCCAAGACTTCCCTTCTTCCTCTTTACATCTAAGACAAGAAGTGACTTGAGGCTTTGGGACAAAGCCAGAGTACTTCTCGTTCGAGCAGAGAAGGCTAAGAGGAGATTTGATAGAGGTGTTTAAAATCATGAAGGGTTTAGATAGAGTAAATAAAGAGAAACTGTTTCCAATGGCTGAAGGGTCGATAACCAGAGGGAACAGATTTAAATCAATTGGCAAAAGAACCAGAGGCGACATGAGGAAAAACTTTTTTACGCAACGAGTGGTTGGGATTTGGAATGCGCTGCCTGATAGGGTGATGGATACAGATTCAATAGTAGCCTTCAAAAGGGAATTGGATAAATACTTGAAGGAGAAAAAATTGCAGGGATATGGGGAAAGAGCGGGGGAGTGGGACTAACTGGATTGCTCTTCGAAAGAGCCGGCGCAGACTCGATGGGCCGAATGGCCTCTTTCTGTTCTGTGCTATTCTATGATTCTATGTCTCCTGCTGCAGACTGGAAGGATTCGCTGGTGAAGAAATTGAGGGCCACGGTGACCTTGACTGTCACTGGCAGATCTGTGGTCGCCCTGCTCTCAGGCTGCAGGTCTGGTTGCAGGAGGTGGCAGAGTTCTGTGGCCACGTTATTGGTGAAGCGGAACCTCTTAATACACTGCTCATGGCTTAAATATAGAAGAGAAGTGCTTTCTGAAGACCATAGGGGGGTAAGGCCTCCTGTTAAGAGCCCTCCTGGCCCTCCTCCTCCTCCCTCTGCGTGCATCTTCTCCCCTTCTTCGCCGCCTCCGCTCCCTTCCCAGTAAATACGCAGGACGGTGGGGGGGGGGGGGACTGCCAGTAGATCCCCCATGACTGTGTACATTTGTTGTGAGCAGAAGTCTTCAAATAAGAATGAAGGTGTTCTCCACCTGCCCCAACAGTCCCTGTTACCTTACAAACCTTGAAAGTAGTTTATAAAGCTGCTGCAGTTGCAGCAAGTTGCACAGAGCTGCAATTGAAAGCTGATGATCACTTTCAATAACGCTGCTGGAGTCTCCTTCCTGCTTCTCAACGCTTGCTCAGCTCGCCGCACTTGAGGCATGCCAGTAAGTTGACGACAAACTACAAACTCCCAGATCAGGCGTCCACTGAGCTTTGCACACTCAGTGACGTCATACTCTGCATCATCTCCACAATTTGAGCGATCGCTGATATCGGCAGCACTGTGATACTGTCCTGTAATACTGTCCCACACTGAGATACTGTCCTGTAATACTGTCCCACACTGAAATACTGTCCTGTAATACTGTCCCACACTGAGATACTGTCCTGTAATACTGTACCACACTGAGATATTGTCCTGTAATACTGTCCCACACTGAGATACTGTCCTGTAATACTGTCCCACACTGAGATACTGTCCTGTAATACTGTCCCACACTGAGATACTGTCCTGTAATACTGTACCACACTGCGATATTGTCCCACACTGAGATACTGTCCTGTAATACTGTCCCACACTGAAATACTGTCCTGTAATACTGTCCCACACTGAGATACTGTCCTGTAATACTGTCCCACACTGAGATACTGTCCTGTAATACAGTCCCACACTGAGATATTGTCCCACACTGAGATACTGTCCTGTAATACTGTCCCACACTTAGATACTGGCCTGTAATACTGCCCCACATTTAGATACTAGCCTGAAATACTGCCCCACACTTAGATACTGGCCTGTAATACGGTCCCACACTGAGATACTGTCCTGTAATACTGCCCCACACTTAGATACTAGCCTGTAATACTGTTCCACACTTAGATACTGGCCTGTAATACTGTCCCACACTGAGATATTGTCCTGTAATACTGTCCCACACTGAGATACTGTCCTGTAATACAGTCCCACACTGAGATATTGTCCCACACTGAGATACTGTCCTGTAATACTGTCCCACACTGAGATACTGTCCCACACTGAGATACTGTCCTGTAATACTGTCCCACACTGAGATACTGCCCTGTAATACTGCCCCACACTTAGATACTGGCCTGTAATACGGTCCCACACTGAGATACTGTCCTGTAATACTGCCCCACACTTAGATACTAGCCTGTAATACTGTTCCACACTTAGATACTGGCCTGTAATACTGCCCCACACTTAGATTCTAGACTGTAATACTGTTCCACACTTAGATACTGGCCTGTAATACTGCCCCACACTTAGATACTAGCCTGTAATACTGTTCCACACTTAGATACTGGCCTGCAATACTGCCCCACATTTAGATACTAGCCTGAAATACTGTCCCACACTTAGATACTGTCCTGTAATACGGTCCCACACTGAGATACTGTCCTGTAATACTGACCCACACTTAGATACTAGCCTGTAATACTGTCCCACACTTAGATACTGTCCTGTAATACTGTCCCACACTTAGATACTGTCCTGTAATACTGTCCCACACTTAGATACTGTCCTGTAATACTGTCCCACACTGAGATACTGTCCTGTAATACTGTCCCACGCTGAAATACTGTCCTTTAATACTGTCCCACACTTAGATACTGTCCTGTAATACTGTCCCACACTTAGATACTGTCCTGTAATACTGTCCCACACTGAAATACTGTCCTGTAATACTGTCCCACACTGAATACTGTCCTGTAATACTGTCCCACACTGAGATACTGTCCTGTAATACTTTCCCACACTGAATACTGTCCTGTAATACTGTCCCACACTGAGATCCTGTCCTGTAATACTGTCCCACACTTAGATACTGTCCTGTAATACTTACCCTCACTGAGATATTGTCCTGAAATACTGTCCCACACTGAAATACTGTCCTGTAATACTGTCCCACACTGAGATATTGTCCTGTAATACTGTCCCACACTGAGATACTGTCCTGTAATACTGTCCCACACTTAGATACTGTCCTGTAATACTGTCCCACACTTAGATACTGTCCTGTAATACTGTCCCACGTTGAAATACTGTCCTGTAATACTGTCCCACACTGAAATACTGTCCTGTAATACTGTCCCACATTGAAATACTGTCCTGAAATACTGTCCCACACTGAGATATTGTCCTGAAATACTGTCCCACACTGAAATACTGTCCTGTAATACTGTCCCACACTGAGATCTTGTCCTGTAATATTGTCCCACACTTAGATACTGTCCTGTAATACTTACCCTCACTGAGATATTGTCCTGAAATACTGACCCACACTGAAATACTGTCCTGTAATACTGTCCCAAACTGAGATATTGTCCTGTAATACTGTCCCACACTGAGATACTGTCCTGTAATACTGTCCCACACTTAGATACTGTCCTGTAATACTGTCCCACACTTAGATCCTGTCCTTTAATACTGTCCCACACTTAGATACTGTCCTGTAATACTGTCCCACACTTAGATGCTAGCCTGTAATACTGTCCCACACTGAAATACTGTCCTGTAATATTGTCCCACACTGAGATACTGTCACACACTGAGATACTGACCCACACTGAGATACTGTCCCACACTGAGATACTGTCGCACACTGAGATACTGTCGCACACTGAGATAATGTCCTGTAATACTGTCCCACACTGAGATACTGTCACACACTGAGATAATGTCCTGTAATACTGTCCCACACTGAGATACTGTCCCACACTGAGATAATGTCCTGTAATACTGTCCCACACTGAGATACTGTCCTGTAATACTGTCCCACACTGAGATACTGTCCTGTAATACAGTCCCACACTGAGATATTGTCCCACACTGAGATACTGTCCTGTAATACTGTCCCACACTGAGATACTGTCCCACACTGAGATACTGTCCTGTAATACTGTCCCACACTGAGATACTGCCCTGTAATACTGCCCCACACTTAGATACTGGCCTGTAATACGGTCCCACACTGAGATACTGTCCTGTAATACTGCCCCACACTTAGATACTAGCCTGTAATACTGTTCCACACTTAGATACTGGCCTGTAATACTGCCCCACACTTAGATTCTAGCCTGTAATACTGTTCCACACTTAGATACTGGCCTGTAATACTGCCCCACACTTAGATACTAGCCTGTAATACTGTTCCACACTTAGATACTGGCCTGCAATACTGCCCCACATTTAGATACTAGCCTGAAATACTGCCCCACACTTAGATACTGGCCTGTAATACGGTCCCACACTGACATACTGTCCTGTAATACTGACCCACACTTAGATACTAGCCTGTAATACTGTTCCACACTTAGATACTGGCCTGTAATACTGCCCCACACTTAGATACTAGCCTGTAATACTGTTCCACACTTAGATACTGGCCTGTAATACTGTCCCACACTGAGATATTGTCCTGTAATACTGTCCCACGCTGAAATACTGTCCTTTAATACTGTCCCACACTTAGATACTGTCCTGTAATACTGTCCCACACTTAGATACTGTCCTGTAATACTGTCCCACACTGAAATACTGTCCTGTAATACTGTCCCACATTGAAATACTGTCCTGTAATACTTTCCCACATTGAAATACTATCCTGTAATACTGTCCCACACTGAGATCCTGTCCTGTAATATTGTCCCACACTTAGATACTGTCCTGTAATACTTACCCTCACTGAGATATTGTCCTGAAATACTGTCCCACACTGAAATACTGTCCTGTAATACTGTCCCACACTGAGATATTGTCCTGTAATACTGTCCCACACTGAGATACTGTCCTGTAATACTGTCCCACACTTAGATACTGTCCTGTAATACTGTCCCACACTTAGATCCTGTCCTGTAATACTGTCCCACACTTAGATACTGTCCTGTAATACTGTCCCACACTTAGATGCTAGCCTGTAATACTGTCCCACACTGAAATACTGTCCTGTAATACTGTCCCACGTTGAAATACTGTCCTGTAATACTGTCCCACACTGAAATACTGTCCTGTAATACTGTCCCACATTGAAATACTGTCCTGTAATACTGTCCCACACTGAGATCCTGTCCTGTAATATTGTCCCACACTTAGATACTGTCCTGTAATACTGTCCCACACTTAGATACTGTCCTGTAATACTGTCCCACACTTAGATCCTGTCCTGTAATACTGTCCCACACTTAGATGCTAGCCTGTAATACTGTCCCACACTGAAATACTGTCCTGTAATATTGTCCCACACTGAGATACTGTCACACACTGAGATACTGACCCACACTGAGATACTGTCCCACACTGAGATACTGTCGCACACTGAGATAATGTCCTGTAATACTGTCCCACACTGAGATACTGTCACACACTGAGATAATGTCCTGTAATACTGTCCCACACTGAGATACTGTCCCACACTGAGATAATGTCCTGTAATACTGTCCCACACTGAGATACTGTCCCACACTGAGATACTGTCCCACACTGAGATACTGTCCCACACTGAGATACTGTCCCACACTGAGATAATGTCCTGTAATACTGTTCCACACTAAGATACTGTCCTGTAATACTGTCCCACACTGAGATACTGTCCCACACTGAGATACTGTCCCACACTGAGATAATGTCCTGTAATACTGTTCCACACTGAGATACTGTTCCACACTGAGATACTGTCCCACACTGAGATATTGTCACACACTAGATACTGTCACACACTGAGATACTGTCACAAACTGAGATACTGTCACACACTGAGATACTGTTCCACACTGAGATACTGTCCCACACTGAGATAATGTCCTGTAATATTGTTCCACACTGAGATACTGTCCCACACTGTGATACCGTCCCACACTGAGATACTGTCCTGTAATACTGTCCCACACTGAGATACTGTCACACACTGAGATACTGTCACACACTGAGATACTGTCCCACACTGAGATATTGTCACACACTAGATACTGTCACACACTGAGATACTGTCACAAACTGAGATACTGTCACACACTGAGATACTGTTCCACACTGAGATACTGTTCCACACTGAGATACTGTCCCACACTGAGATATTGTCACACACTAGATACTGTCACACACTGAGATACTGTCACAAACTGAGATACTGTCACACACTGAGATACTGTTCCACACTGAGATACTGTCCCACACTGAGATCTTGTCCTGTAATATTGTCCCACACTTAGATACTGTCCTGTAATACTTACCCTCACTGAGATATTGTCCTGAAATACTGTCCCACACTGAAATACTGTCCTGTAATACTGTCCCAAACTGAGATATTGTCCTGTAATACTGTCCCACACTGAGATACTGTCCTGTAATACTGTCCCACACTTAGATACTGTCCTGTAATACTGTCCCACACTTAGATCCTGTCCTTTAATACTGTCCCACACTTAGATACTGTCCTGTAATACTGTCCCACACTTAGATGCTAGCCTGTAATACTGTCCCACACTGAAATACTGTCCTGTAATATTGTCCCACACTGAGATACTGTCACACACTGAGATACTGACCCACACTGAGATACTGTCCCACACTGAGATACTGTCGCACACTGAGATACTGTCGCACACTGAGATAATGTCCTGTAATACTGTCCCACACTGAGATACTGTCACACACTGAGATAATGTCCTGTAATACTGTCCCACACTGAGATACTGTCCCACACTGAGATAATGTCCTGTAATACTGTCCCACACTGAGATACTGTCCTGTAATACTGTCCCACACTGAGATACTGTCCTGTAATACAGTCCCACACTGAGATATTGTCCCACACTGAGATACTGTCCTGTAATACTGTCCCACACTGAGATACTGTCCCACACTGAGATACTGTCCTGTAATACTGTCCCACACTGAGATACTGCCCTGTAATACTGCCCCACACTTAGATACTGGCCTGTAATACGGTCCCACACTGAGATACTGTCCTGTAATACTGCCCCACACTTAGATACTAGCCTGTAATACTGTTCCACACTTAGATACTGGCCTGTAATACTGCCCCACACTTAGATTCTAGCCTGTAATACTGTTCCACACTTAGATACTGGCCTGTAATACTGCCCCACACTTAGATACTAGCCTGTAATACTGTTCCACACTTAGATACTGGCCTGCAATACTGCCCCACATTTAGATACTAGCCTGAAATACTGCCCCACACTTAGATACTGGCCTGTAATACGGTCCCACACTGACATACTGTCCTGTAATACTGACCCACACTTAGATACTAGCCTGTAATACTGTTCCACACTTAGATACTGGCCTGTAATACTGCCCCACACTTAGATACTAGCCTGTAATACTGTCCACACTTAGATACTGGCCTGTAATACTGTCCCACACTGAGATATTGTCCTGTAATACTGTCCCACGCTGAAATACTGTCCTTTAATACTGTCCCACACTTAGATACTGTCCTGTAATACTGTCCCACACTTAGATACTGTCCTGTAATACTGTCCCACACTGAAATACTGTCCTGTAATACTGTCCCACATTGAAATACTGTCCTGTAATACTTTCCCACATTGAAATACTATCCTGTAATACTGTCCCACACTGAGATCCTGTCCTGTAATATTGTCCCACACTTAGATACTGTCCTGTAATACTTACCCTCACTGAGATATTGTCCTGAAATACTGTCCCACACTGAAATACTGTCCTGTAATACTGTCCCACACTGAGATATTGTCCTGTAATACTGTCCCACACTGAGATACTGTCCTGTAATACTGTCCCACACTTAGATACTGTCCTGTAATACTGTCCCACACTTAGATCCTGTCCTGTAATACTGTCCCACACTTAGATACTGTCCTGTAATACTGTCCCACACTTAGATGCTAGCCTGTAATACTGTCCCACACTGAAATACTGTCCTGTAATACTGTCCCACGTTGAAATACTGTCCTGTAATACTGTCCCACACTGAAATACTGTCCTGTAATACTGTCCCACATTGAAATACTGTCCTGTAATACTGTCCCACACTGAGATCCTGTCCTGTAATATTGTCCCACACTTAGATACTGTCCTGTAATACTGTCCCACACTTAGATACTGTCCTGTAATACTGTCCCACACTTAGATCCTGTCCTGTAATACTGTCCCACACTTAGATGCTAGCCTGTAATACTGTCCCACACTGAAATACTGTCCTGTAATATTGTCCCACACTGAGATACTGTCACACACTGAGATACTGACCCACACTGAGATACTGTCCCACACTGAGATACTGTCGCACACTGAGATAATGTCCTGTAATACTGTCCCACACTGAGATACTGTCACACACTGAGATAATGTCCTGTAATACTGTCCCACACTGAGATACTGTCCCACACTGAGATAATGTCCTGTAATACTGTCCCACACTGAGATACTGTCCCACACTGAGATACTGTCCAACACTGAGATACTGTCCCACACTGAGATACTGTCCCACACTGAGATAATGTCCTGTAATACTGTTCCACACTAAGATACTGTCCTGTAATACTGTCCGACACTGAGATACTGTCCCACACTGAGATACTGTCCCACACTGAGATAATGCCCTGTAATACTGTTCCACACTGAGATACTGTTCCACACTGAGATACTGTCCCACACTGAGATATTGTCACACACTAGATACTGTCACACACTGAGATACTGTCACAAACTGAGATACTGTCACACACTGAGATACTGTTCCACACTGAGATACTGTCCCACACTGAGATAATGTCCTGTAATACTGTTCCACACTGAGATACTGTCCCACACTGTGATACCGTCCCACACTGAGATACTGTCCTGTAATACTGTCCCACACTGAGATACTGTCACACACTGAGATACTGTCACACACTGAGATACTGTCCCACACTGAAATAATGTCACACACTGAGATACTGTCCTGTAATACTGTCCCACACTGAGATACTGTCACACACTGAGATACTGTCCCACACTGAGATACTGTCCTGTAATACTGTCCCACACTGAGATACTGTCCCACACTGAGATACTGTCACACACTGAGATACTGTCCCACACTGAGATGCTGTGCCACACTGAGATAGTGTCACACACTGAGATACTGTCACACACTGAGATACTGTCCCACACTGAGATACTGTCACACACTGAGATACTGTCCCACACTGAGATACTGTCACACACTGAGATACTGTCACACACTGAGATACTGTCCCACACTGAGATACTGTCCCAAACTGAGATACTGTCACACACTGATATACTGTCCCACACTGAGATACTGTCCCACACTGAGATACTGTCCCACACTGAGATACTGTCACACAGAGATACTGTCCCACACTGAGATACCGTCCCACACTGAGATACTGTCCCACACTGAGATACTGTCGCACACTGAGATACTGTCACACACTGAGATACTGTCCCACACTGAAATACTGTCACACACTGAGATACTGTCCTGTAATACTGTCCCACACTGAGATACTGTCCCACACTGAGATACTGTCCTGTAATACTGTCCCACACTGAGATACTGTCACACACTGAGATACTGTCCTGTAATACTGTCCCACACTGAGATACTGTCACACACTGAGATACTGTCCCACACTGAGATACTGTCCTGTAATATTGACCAACACTGCGATACTGTCCCACACTGAATTACTGTCACACACTGAGATACTGTCCCACACTGAGATGCTGTCCCACACTGAGATAGTGTCACACACTGAGATACTGTCACACACTGAGATACTGTCCCACACTGAGATACTGTCACACACTGAGATACTGTCCCACACTGAGATACTGTCACACACTGAGATACTGTCACACACTGAGATACTGTCCCACACTGAGATACTGTCACACACTGAGATACTGTCCCACACTGAGATACTGTCCCACACTGCGATACCCTCCCACACTGAGATACTGTCCCACACTGAGATAATGACCTGTAATACTGTTCCACACTGAGATACTGTTCCACACTGAGATACTGTCCCACACTGAGATACTGTCACACACTGAGATACTGTCCCACACTGAGATACTGTCCCACACTGAGATAATGACCTGTAATACTGTTCCACACTGAGATACTGTTCCACACTGAGATACTGTCACACACTGAGATACTGTCCCACACTGAGATACTGTCACACACTGAGATACTGTCCCACACTTAGATACTGTCACACACTGAGATACTGTCCCACACTGAGATACTGTCCCACACTGAGATACTCTCCCACACTGAGATACTCTCCCACACTGAGATACAGTCACACAGAGATACAGTCCCACACTGAGATACCGTCCCACACTGAGATACTGTCCCACACTGAGATACTGTCGCACACTGAGATACCGTCCCACACTGAGATACTGTCCCACACTGAGATACTGTCGCACACTGAGATACTGTCACACACTGAGATACTGTCCCACACTGAAATACTGTCACACTCTGTGATACTGTCCTGTAATGCTGTCCCACACTGAGATACTGTCACACACTGAGATACTGTCCTGTAATACTGTCCTACACTGTGATACTGTCACACACTGAGATACGGTCCCACACTGAAATACTGTCACACACTGAGATACTGTCCTGTAATACTGTCCCACACTGAGATACTGTCACACACTGAGATACTGTCCCACACTGAGATACTGTCCTGTAATACTGTCCCACACTGAGATACTGTCCCACACTGAGATACTGTCACACACTGAGATACCATCCCACACTGAGATACTCTCCCACACTGAGATACTCTCCCACACTGAGATACTCTCCCACACTGAGATACTGTCACACACTGAGATACTGTCCCACACTGAGATACCATCCCACACTGAGATACTGTCCCACACTGAGATACTGTCGCACACTGAGATACTGTCACACACTGAGATACTGTCCCACGCTGAAATAATGTCACACACTGAGATACTGTCCTGTAATACTGTCGCACACTGAGATACTGTCCCACACTGAGATACTGTCCTGTAATACTGTCCCACACTGAGAAACTGTCACACACTGAGATACTGTCACACACTGAGATACTGTCACACACTGAGATACTGTCCCACACTGAGATACTGTCACACACTGAGATACTGTCACACACTGAGATACTGTCCCACACTGAGATGCTGTCCCACACTGAGATACTGTCCCACACTGAGATACTGTCACACACTGAGCTACTGTCCCACACTGAGATACTGTCCCACACTGAGATACTCTCCCACACTGACATACTCTCCCACATTGAGATACTGTCACACACTGAGATACTGTCCCACACTGAGATACTGTCCCTCACTGAGATAATGTCCTGTAATACTGTTCCACACTGAGATACTGTCCCACACTGAGATAATGTCCTGTAATACTGTTCCACACTCAGATACTGTCCCACACTGAGATACCGTCCCACACTGAGATACTGTCCTGTAATACTGTCCCACACTGAGATACTGTCACACACTGAGATACTGTCACACACTGAGATACTGTCCCACACTGAGATACTGTCCCACACTAAGATAATGTTCCACACTGAGATACTGTCACACACTGAGATACTGTCCCACACTGAGATACTGTCCCACACTAAGATAATGTTCCACACTGAGATACTGTCACACACTGAGATACTGTCCCACACTGAGATAATGACCTGTAATATTGACCAACACTGCGATACTGTCCCACACTGAGATACTGTCACACACTGAGATACTGTCCCACACTGAGATGCTGTCCCACACTGAGATAGTGTCACACACTGAGATACTGTCACACACTGAGATACTGTCCCACACTGAGATACTGTCACACACTGAGATACTGTCCCACACTGAGATACTGTCACACACTGAGATACTGTCACACACTGAGATACTGTCCCACACTGAGATACTGTCACACACTGAGATACTGCCCCACACTGAGATACTGTCCCACACTGAGATACTCTCCCACACTGAGATACTGTCCCACACTGAGATAATGACCTGTAATACTGTTCCACACTGAGATACTGTTCCACACTGAGATACTGTCAAACACTGAGATAATGACCTGTAATACTGTTCCACACTGAGATACTGTTCCACACTGAGATACTGTCACACACTGAGATACTGTCACACACTGAGAGACTTTCCCACACTGAAATACTGTCCCACACTGAGATAATGACCTGTAATACTGTTCCACACTGAGATACTGTTCCACACTGAGATACAGTCACACACTGAGATACTGTCCCACACTGAGATACTGTCCCACACTGAGATACTGTCCCACACTGAGATACTCTCCCACACTGAGATACAGTCACACACTGAGATACTCTCCCACACTGAGATACCGTCCCACACTGAGATACTGTCCCACACTGAGATACTGTCGCACACTGAGATACAGTCACACACTGAGATACTCTCCCACACTGAGATACCGTCCCACACTGAGATACTGTCCCACACTGAGATACTCTCCCACACTGAGATACAGTCACACACTGAGATACTCTCCCACACTGAGATACCGTCCCACACTGAGATACTGTCCCACACTGAGATACTGTCGCACACTGAGATACCGTCCCACACTGAGATACTGTCCCACACTGAGATACTGTCACACACTGAGATACTGTCCCACACTGAAATACTGTCACACTCTGAGATACTGTCCTGTAATACTGTCCCACACTGAGATACTGTCCCAAACTGAGATACTGTCCTGTAATACTGTCCCACACTGAGATACTGTCACACACTGAGATACGGTCCCACACTGAAATACTGTCACACACTGAGATACTGTCCTGTAATACTGTCCCACACTGAGATACTGTCACACACTGAGATACTGTCCCACACTGAGATACTGTCCTGTAATACTGTCCCACACTGAGATACTGTCCCACACTGAGATACTGTCACACACTGAGATACCATCCCACACTGAGATACTCTCCCACACTGAGATACTCTCCCACACTGAGATACTCTCCCACACTGAGATACTGTCACACACTGAGATACTGTCCCACACTGAGATACCATCCCACACTGAGATACTGTCCCACACTGAGATACTGTCGCACACTGAGATACTGTCACACACTGAGATACTGTCCCACGCTGAAATAATGTCACACACTGAGATACTGTCCTGTAATACTGTCCCACACTGAGATACTGTCCCACACTGAGATACTGTCCTGTAATACTGCCCCACACTGAGAAGCTGTCACACACTGAGATACTGTCAAACACTGAGATTCTGTTCCACACTGAGATACTGTCACACACTGAGATACGGTCACACACTGAGATACTGTCACACACTGAGATACGGTCACACACTGAGATACTGTCACACACTGAGATACTGTCCCACACTGAGATGCTCTCCCACACTGAGATACTGTCCCACACTGAGATACTGTCACACACTGAGCTACTGTCCCACACTGAGATACTGTCCCACACTGAGATACTCTCCCACACTGCCATACTCTCCCACACTGAGATACTGTCACACACTGAGATACTGTCCCACACTGAGATACTGTCCCTCACTGAGATAATGTCCTGTAATACTGTTCCACACTGAGATACCGTCCCACACTGAGATACTGTCCTGTAATACTGTCCCACACTGAGATACTGTCACACACCGAGATACTGTCACACACTGAGATACTGTCCCACACTGAGATACTGTCCCACACTAAGATAATGTTCCACACTGAGATACTGTCACACACTGCGATACTGTCCCACACAGAGATACTGTCCCACACTAAGATAATGTTCCACACTGAGATACTGTCCCACACTGAGATACTGTCACACACTTAGATACTGTCCCACACTGAGATACTGTCCCACACTGAGATACTGTCACACACTGAGATACTGTCCCACACTGAGATACTGTCACACACTGAGATACTGTCCCACACTGAGATACTGTCCCACACTGAGATACTGTCCCACACTGAGATACTGTCCCACACTGAGATACTGTCCCACACTGAGATACTGTCCCACACTGAGATACTGTCACACACTGAGATACTGTCCCACACTGAGATACTGTCACACACTGAGATACTGTCCCACACTGAGATACTGTCACACACTGAGATACTGTCACACACTGAGATACTGTCCCACACTGAGATACTGTCCCACACTGAGATACTGTCACCACACTGAGATACTGTCACACACTGAGATACTGTCCCACACTGAGATACTGTCCCACACGGAGATACTGTCCCACACACTGAGATACTGTCGCACACGGAGATACTGTCACACACTGAGATTACGGTCCCCACACTGAAATATTGTCACACACTGAGATACTGTCCTGTAATACTGTCCCACACTGAGATACAGTCACACACTGATATACTGTCCCACACTGGGATACTTGTCCTGTAATCTTGTCCCACTCTGAGATACTGTCCCACACTGAGATACTGTCCACACACTGAGATTACTTCCCACACTGAGATGTACTGTCCCACACTGAATCGTTGGTCACACACTGAGATACAGTCTCACACTGAGAGTACTGTCCCACACTGAGATACTGTCACACACTGAGATACTGTCCCACACTGAGATACTGTCCCACACTGAAATACTGTCCTGTAATACCGTCCCACACTGAGATCCTGTCCTGTAATACTGTCCCACACTGAGATACTGTCCTGTAATACTGTCCCACACTGAGGTACTGTCCCACACTGATATACTGTCCCACACTGAGATCATGTCCTGTAATACTGTCCCACACAGCGATACTGTCCTGTAATACTGTTCCACACTGAGGTTCTGTTCCACACTGAGATACTGTTCCACACTGAGATGCTGTCCCACACTGAGATACTGTCACACACTGAGATACTGTCCCACACTGAGATACTGTCCCACACTGAGATACTGTCACACACTGAGATACTGTCCCACACTGAGATACTTTCACACACTGAGATCCTGTCCTGTAATACTGTCCCACACTGAGTTACTGTCCTGTAATACTGTCACACACTGAGATACTGTTACACAGTGAGATACTGTCACACACTGAGATACTGTCCCACACTGAGATACTGTCACACACTGAGATACTGTCCCACACTGAGATACTGTCGCACACTGAGATAGTGTCACACACTGAGATACTGTCACACACTGAGATACTGTCCCACACTGAGATACTGTCACACACTGAGATACTGTCACACACTGAGATACTGTCACACACTGAGATACTGTCCCACACTGAGATACTGTCCCACACTGATATACTGTCCCACACTGAGATACTGTTGTGTAATACCGTCCCACACTGAGATACTGTCCTGTAATACTGTCCCACACTGAGATACTGTCCTGTAATGCTGTCCCACAATGAGATACTGTCCCAAACTGAGATACTGTCCCACACTGAGATATTGTCCTGTAATACTGTCCCACACTGAGATACTGTCCTGTAATACTGTCCCACAATGAGATACTGTCCCACACTGAGATACTGTCCCACACTGAGATATTGTCCTGTAATACTGTCCCACACTGAGATACTGTCCTGTAATACTGTCCCACAATGAGATACTGACCCACACTGAAATACTGTCCCACACTGAGATACTGTCCCACACTGAGATACTGTCCCACACTGAGATATTGTCCTCTAATACTTTCCCACACTGAGATACTGTCCCACACTGAGATACTGTCCCACACTGAGATACTGTCCCACACTGAGATATTGTCCTGCAATACTGTCCCACACTGAGATACTGTCCTGTAATACTGTCCCACACTGAGATAATGTCCCACACTGAAATACTGTCCCACACTAAGATACTGTCCCACACTGAGATATTGTCCTGTAATACTGTCCCACACTGAGATACTGTCCTGTAATACTGTCCCACAATGAGATACTGACCCACACTGAAATACTGTCCCACACTGAGATACTGCCCAACACTGAGATGCTTTCCCACACTGAGATACTGTCCCACACTGAGATATTGTCCTCTAATACTTTCCCACACTGAGATACTGTCCCACACTGAGATACTGTCGCACACTGAGATACTGTCCCACACTGAGATATTGTCCTGTAATACTGTCCCACACTGAGATACTGTCCTTTAATACTGTCCCACACTGAGATACTGTCCCACACTGAAATACTGTCCCACACTAAGATACTGTCCCACACTGAGATACGGTCCCACACTGAAATACTGTCCCACACTAAGATACAGTTCCACACTGAGAAACTGTCACACACTGAGATATTGTCCTGTAATACTGTCCCACACTGAGATACTGTCCTGTAATACTGTCCCACAATGAGATACTGTCCCACACTGAGATACTGTCCCACACTGAGATACGGTCCCACACTGAGATACTGTCCCACACTGAGATACTGTTCCACACTGAGATACCGTCCCACACTGAGATACTGTTCCACACTGAGATACTGTCCTACACTGAGATACTGTCACACACTGAGATACTGTCCCACACTGAGATACTGTCCTGTAATACTGTCCCACACTGAGATACTGTCCTGTAATTCTGTCCCACACTGAGATACTGTCCCACACTGAGATACTGTCACACACTGAGATACTGTCCCACACTGAGATACTGTCCCACACTGATATACTGTCCCACACTGAGATACTGTTGTGTAATACCGTGCCACACTGAGATACTGTCCTGTAATACTGTCCCACACTGAGATACTGTCCTGTAATACTGTCCCACACTGAGATACTGTCCTGTAATGCTGTCCCACAATGAGATACTGTCCCACACTGAGATACTGTCCCACACTGAGATATTGTCCTGTAATACTGTCCCACACTGAGATACTGTCCTGTAATACTGTCCCACAATGAGATACTGTCCCACACTGAGATACTGTCCCACACTGAGATATTGTCCTGTAATACTGTCCCACACTGAGATACTGTCCTGTAATACTGTCCCACAATGAGATACTGACCCACACTGAAATACTGTCCCACACTGAGATACTGCCCCACACTGAGATACTGTCCCACACTGAGATACTGTCCCACACTGAGATATTGTCCTCTAATACTTTCCCACACTGAGATACTGTCCCACACTGAGATACTGTCCCACACTGAGATACTGTCCCACACTGAGATATTGTCCTGTAATACTGTCCCACACTGAGATACTGTCCTGTAATACTGTCCCACACTGAGATACTGTCCCACACTGAAATACTGTCCCACACTAAGATACTGTCCCACACTGAGATATTGTCCTGTAATACTGTCCCACACTGAGATACTGTCCTGTAATACTGTCCCACAATGAGATACTGACCCACACTGAAATACTGTCCCACACTGAGATACTGCCCCACACTGAGATGCTTTCCCACACTGAGATACTGTCCCACACTGAGATATTGTCCTCTAATACTTTCCCACACTGAAATACTGTCCCACACTGAGATACTGTCACACACTGAGATACTGTCCCACACTGAGATATTGTCCTGTAATACTGTCCCACACTGAGATACTGTCCTGTAATACTGTCCCACACTGAGATACTGTCCCACACTGAAATACTGTCCCACACTAAGATACTGTCCCACACTGAGATACGGTCCCACACTGAAATACTGTCCCACACTAAGATACAGTTCCACACTGAGATACTGTCCCACACTGAGATATTGTCCTGTAATACTGTCCCACTCTGAGATACTGTCCTGTAATACTGTCCCACAATGAGATACTGTCCCACACTGAGATACTGTCCCACACTGAGATACTGTCCCACACTGAGATACAGTCCCACACTGAGATACTGTTCCACACTGAGATACCGTCCCACACTGAGATACTGTTCCACACTGAGATACTGTCCTACACTGAGATACTGTCACACACTGAGATACTGTCCCACACTGAGATACTGTCCTGTAATACTGTCCCACACTGAGATACTGTCCTGTAATTCTGTCCCACACTGAGATACTGTCCCACACTGAGATACTGTCACACACTGAGATCCTGTCCTGTAATACTGTCCCACACTGAGATACTGTCCTGTAATACTGTCCCACACTGAGATACTGTCCCACACTGAGATACTGTCCCACACTGAGATACTGTCCTGTAATACTGTCCCACACTGAGATACTGTCACACACTGAGATGCTGTCCAACACTGAGATACTGTCCCACACTGAGATACTGTCCCACACTGAATATTGTCCTCTAATACTTTCCCACACTGAGATACTGTCCCACACTGAGATACTGTCCCACACTGAGATACTGTCCCACACTGAGATATTGTCCTGTAATACTGTCCCACACTGAGATACTGTCCTGTAATACTGTCCCACACTGAGATACTGTCCCACACTGAAATACTGTCCCACACTAAGATACTGTCCCACACTGAGCTTTTGTCCTGTAATACTGTCCCACACTGAGATACTGTCCTGCAATACTGTCAAACAATGAGATACTGACCCACACTGAAATACTGTCCCACACTGAGATACTGCCCCACTCTGAGAAGCTTTCCCACACTGAGATACTGTCCCACACTGAGATATTGTCCTCTAATACTTTCCCACACTGAGATACTGTCCCACACTGAGATACTGTCGCACACTGAGATACTGTCCCACACTGAGATATTGTCCTGTAATACTGTCCCACACTGAGATACTGTCCTGTAATACTGTCCCACACTGAGATACTGTCCCACACTGAAATACTGTCCCACACTAAGATACTGTCCCACACTGAGATACGGTCCCACACTGAAATACTGTCCCACACTAAGATACAGTTCCACACTGAGATACTGTCCCACACTGAGATATTGTCCTGTAATACTGTCCCACACTGAGATACTGTCCTGTAATACTGTCCCACAATGAGATACTGTCCCACACTGAGATACTGTCCCACACTGAGATACTGTCCCACACTGAGATACAGTCCCACACTGAGATACTGTCCCACACTGAAATACTGTCCCACACTAAGATACTGTCCCACACTGAGATATTGTCCTGTAATACTGTCCCACACTGAGATACTGTCCTGTAATACTGTCCCACAATGAGATACTGTCCCACACTAAGATACTGTTCCACACTGAGATACCGTCCCACACTGAGATACTGTTCCACACTGAGATACTGTCCTACACTGAGATACTGTCACACACTGAGATACTGTCCCACACTGAGATACTGTCCTGTAATACTGTCCCACACTGAGATACTGTCCTGTAATTCTGTCCCACACTGAGATACTGTCCCACACTGAGATACTGTCACACACTGAGATCCTGTCCTGTAATACTGTCCCACACTGAGATCCTGTCCTGTAATACTGTCCCACACTGAGATACTGTCCTGTAATACTGTCCCACACTGAGATACTGTCACACACTGAGATGCTGTCCAACACTGAGATACTGTCACACACTGAGATACTGTCACACACTGAGATACTGTCCTACACTGAGATACTGTCCCACACTGAGATACTGTCCCACACTGAGAGACTGTCCTGTAATACTGTCCCACACTGAGATACTGTCACACACTGAGATGCTGTCCCACACTGAGATACTGTCCTCCACTGAGATACTGTCACACACTGAGATACTGTTCCACCCTGAGATACTTTCCCACACTGAGATACTGTCCCACACTGAGATACTGTCCTGTAATACTGTCCCACACTGAGATAATGTCCCACACTGAGATAATGTCCTGTAATACTGTCACACACTGAGATACTGTCCCACACTGAGATACTGTCCCACACTGAGATAATGCCCTGTAATACTGTCACACACTGAGATACTGTCACATACTGAGATACTGTCCCACACTGAGATACTGTCCCACACTGAGATACTGTCACACACTGAGCTACTTTCCCACACTGAGATACTGTCCCACACTGAGATACTGTCCCACACTGAGATACTGTCCCACACTGAGATACTGTCCCACACTGAGATACTGTTCCACACTGAGATACTGTCCCACACTGAGATACTGTCCCACACTGAAATACTGTCCTGTAATACCGTCCCACACTGAGATCCTGTCCTGTAATACTGTCCCACACTGAGATACTGTCCTGTAATACTGTCCCACACTGAGGTACTGTCCCACACTGATATACTGTCCCACACTGAGATCATGTCCTGTAATACTGTCCCACACTGCGATACTGTCCTGTAATACTGTTCCACACTGAGGTTCTGTTCCACACTGAGATACTGTTCCACACTGAGATGCTGTCCCACACTGAGATACTGTCACACACTGAGATACTGTCCCACACTGAGATACTGTCCCACACTGAGATACTGTCACACACTGAGATACTGTCACACCCTGAGATACTGTCCCACACTGAGATACTTTCACACACTGAGATCCTGTCCTGTAATACTGTCCCACACTGAGTTACTGTCCTGTAATACTGTCCCACACTGAGGTACTGTTCCACACTGAGATACTGTCACACACTGAGATACTGTCCCACACTGAGATACTGTCACACACTGAGATACTGTCCCACACTGAGATACTGTCGCACACTGAGATAGTGTCACACACTGAGATACTGTCACACACTGAGATACTGTCCCACACTGAGATACTGTCACACACTGAGATACTGTCCCACACTGAGATACTGTCACACACTGTGATACTGTCACACACTGAGATACTGTCACACACTGAGATACTGTCCCACACTGAGATACTGTTCCACACTGAGATACTGTCACACACTGAGATACTGCCCCACACTGAGATACTGTCCCACACTGAGATACTATCCTGTACTACTTTCACACAACATGATTTAGTGTCTATAGCACTTTGGTGTAGAGAATTCCAAAGATTCGCAACCCTCGGAGTCAAGAAATTCTTCCTCATCTCCGTCTTAAATGGCTGACCCTTTATCCTGAGACTATGTCCCCTAGAACATAAGAAATAGGAGCAGAAGTCGGCCATTCTGCCCCTCAAGCCTTCTCCACCATTCAATAAGATCATGGCTGATCTTCTACCTCATCTCCACTTTCCTGCAATATCCCCATATCCCTTGATTTCCTTAATATCCAAAAATCTAGCGATCTCAGCCTTGAATATACTCAACGACTGAGCCTCCACAGCCCTCTGGGTCAGAGAATTCCATAGATTCACCATCCTCTGAGTGAGGAAATTTCTCCTCATCTCAGTCCTAAATGGCCGACCCCTTATTCTGAGACTGTGACCCCTGTTTCTCGACTCCCCAGCCAGGGGAAACATCCTCCCTGCATCTACCCTGTCAAGGCCTGTAAGAATTTTGTATGTTTCAATGAGATCACTTCTCATTCTTCTAAACTCTAGAGAATATAGGCCTAGTCTACTCAATCTCTCCTCATAGGACAATCCCCCCATCCCAGGAACCCTTCGTTGTAGTCCCTCTTCTTCTTTCGTATGATAGTAGCAAAGCAAATCAGATGTCAATATCTGAGTCAGATATCCAGGCCAAAGCTTCTGGTGTGACAGCGTGGACCCTTGTGCAAACCCTTACTTCCCCTCCTTACAGTGCCTTTCCCTAATCTACTGCTCCTCCGCAGTGTCTCCCCAGTGGCTGCAGCAGGGCTGGTGGAAGGCTGCTGAGTGTCGGTGCCAGAGACTATAGATGGCCTTGCAGGAAGCCCTCGATCAGCTCTGGGCCTGGAAGGCCCGGCTGTAGACTGCACCACCTCAGCATAGGCGGTGGCAGTCTGGGCTGGCTGGATGACAGGCAGCGACAAGGGCAATGGCAGAGCGACAGTGGTGGGAGCAGGAATGCTGTCATCCTGAGAGAGGACAGCAGGTTCCTGCTCCGCTGACCCACTGCCACTCCCCCAGGGCAGCACCTCAGCATCCCTAGCAATCTGCTGGAGCACAGATTGCTGGCTTGCTGCGACACCATGAGATTCCCGGTGGAATGTGGTGGATGCAGCCACTATGGCAGCAGTCAGAGCTTGCGTGGCATCAAGCTGAGACTGCATGAGAGCAGTCTGAGATTCGATGCCACCAAGCATAGACTGCATTACAGCACTAAGATATTGCGTCGCTTCCGCCTGTGCTGCAATGGAAGCTGCCACATCACCCATGACACGTGTCATGAGGTCTGGATCCGCACGGTCTCTCTGGGAGTCTACCATCCTTGGCAGACTCGAAATGACGGGCTCCATGGTGCGCACAGAGCCTTTGGGCAATGTTGGAGGCTGACTCCTCCTCGCTCCTTACCATTGCCGAGAGGCTCTCGGGCAACCTTGCCATTGCAGCTATCATCTCGGTGTGCATGCCCATCACCCTTCTTGTGAATGCCTCCCCATTGAGGTCCTCATCCGAGTTCTGTGCAGGAGAACTTGCGCGCAAACTCGCCCTCCGGGGAGCTGGCTCCCGATATACCCTTTTCCCCTGGCCTTGCTGCAGCCCGCTCGTCCCCAGTGCATTACCAAGTGCAGACCCGTCTACTAAACTTGCCTCTAGAGATCGCGTAGTGCCAGTATCTGAGGTGGTGCCTGTGGGTGAGAGACGCAGTGCTTTGCTCCTCCTCTCTTCTCCTTCCTCACTCTCAGTGGGAGGCTCAGGGACAGGCTGGTCATCTGGTTGCTGATTCTCTGAAAGCATAAAGGCACAAAACTCGCGTTAAGGTGAGGACAGGGGGGCAGGAATGGAGCAAGGAATGCAGACAGTATCAGGAGCTGGAAAGTGGGAAAGGCTTGTGGTGTGAGGGGGAAGTGGGATGAGAGAAGGAGAGGGGATGAACATACCGTTGTTGCCCCCAAGGGGGTCGACGTTACTGACGGCCACACCACCCACCACCTGGCGCCCAATGACTCTCAGCACTCGCTCCTCCAGGTCTGAGAGCTGCTGGAGATGTGCATCACCCCTGCCTGTTCTCTGCTGCTCCCTCCTATTGTGAACCATCTTGGCCTGCAAGAGAAATGAATGTGTGTGAGTCAGAGTCCAATTTGGGAGATATGCCTGCCGTAGTTGAATAGCTGTGATTGTAGGCAAGGTGTGAGATATGGATGTGAGTTTGTGTAGGTGCAGATGCTTGGTGGAGTGTGGTGGGGTGTGGTGGTTTGTGCAGTGTGTACAGACTGAGGTTCAGATGCTGGTATGTAGAACCCGTTGAAGTATGTCCTCACCGTGACCGCCCGAGTGAGGTCGTTGAATGTCAGGCTGCGTACGACCACACGACTAGGCCGAGACCTCCTGGGCCACTTCTCTCCACATTGCCCTTAAGACCTGGAGCAATAGCCTTCTTCCAGTGTCCGGGAACAGCACCGCCCTCCTTCGCTCCACTCCCGCCACCAATGCCTCCAATGCCTTGCCCGTGAAACGACGAGCTCTCTCCCTGGGAGTGGGATCAGCCATCACGATCAGGGGATTGAGTTGTTTGCAGGTCTCCTTCACAGCCAGCAATGCTGATAATGCGGACCTGCACAATGATGCAACCTCCCCTTTAAGAGCTGGAAGGGACCAGTGTGAAGGATCATTCACGATTGCATAGCACCTGAAATTCATTATCGCTCTGCTGGTAGTGCCCCCGGAGCGCCCTGCTTAGGTCATTAGCGCTCCAGCTCTTTCCAGGAGCGTTAACAGCCAATTTAGGGGAAACTCAGACTCATTAGCACCTGGCGCTAATTTTTCACGATTTCAGAAATTAACGCCCCAAACGGGGTGATATCGAATTTCTCCCCCGTTGAATTTAAATGTTCAAACGGGCCCTCGCCAGGAGGGTCGGATTGTGTGTGTGTGTGTGTGGAGGGGTGGGGGTGGGGGATGCAGTGTAGGCCACTTTACAGCTTAAGTGCATAACGGGCGGGCGGAGGACCCTGGTTGTCGCCGCCGTCCAATGCCCAGGCCTGGGTCTCATTTGGATGCTGCCCGCACCAAACCAGCGCTCTGCCTGTTGGTGGCGGCTGAAAATCAGACAGTGTCAGCTGACAGTCAGAGGGGACTCGCGCCTGTAGGCAATGGGAGAGAGCTTTTAATGTGAGCCCCAGGAAGCACATTCCTGTTTCAAACATTACCGATGGACCTCTTGTTATTACAGCAACCTCCAGTGGCTCGTTTAAAGACCGCTGGTTAAAGACCGCTGGTTAAGCTGCTGGTTAAAGACCGCTGGTTAAAGGCCGCTGGTTAAGCTGCTGGTTAAAGACCGCTGGTTAAAGACTGCTGGTTAAGCTGCTGGTTAAAGACCGCTGGTTAAGCTGCTGGTTAAAGACCGCTGGTTAAAGGCCGCTGGTTAAGCTGCTGGTTAAAGACCGCTGGTTAAAGGCCGCTGGTTAAGCTGCTGGTTAAAGACCGCTGGTTAAAGACCGCTGGTTAAAAGCCGCTGGTTAAAGGCCGCTGGTTAAGCAGCTGGTTAAAGACCGCTGGTTAAGCTGCTGGTTAAAGACCGCTGGTTAAAGACCGCTGGTTAAAGGCCGCTGGTTAAAGACCGCTGGTTAAGCAGCTGGTTAAAGACCGCTGGTTAAAGACCGCTGGTTAAAGGCCGCTGGTTAAAGACCGCTGGTTAAGCTGCTGGTTAAAGACCGCTGGTTAAAGACCGCTGGTTAAGCAGCTGGTTAAAGACCGCTGGTTGAAGGCCGCTGGTTAAAGACCGCTGGTTAAAGACCGCTGGTTAAGCTGCTGGTTAAAGACCGCTAGTTGAAGACCGCTGGTTAAAGACCGCTGGTTAAAGACCGCTGGTTAAGCTGCTGGTTAAAGACCGCTGGTTGAAGACCGCTGGTTAAAGGCCGCTGGTTAAAGACCGCTGGTTAAAGACCGCTGGTTAAGCTGCTGGTTAAAGACCGCTGGTTGAAGACCGCTGGTTAAAGACCGCTGGTTAAGCAGCTAGTTAAAGACCGCTGGTTGAAGGCCGCTGGTTAAAGACCGCTGGTTAAAGACCGCTGGTTAAGCTGCTGGTTAAAGACCGCTGGTTGAAGACCGCTGGTTAAAGACCGCTGGTTAAGCAGCTGGTTAAAGACCGCTGGTTGAAGGCCGCTGGTTAAAGACCGCTGGTTAAGCTGCTGGTTAAAGACCGCTGGTTGAAGGCCGCTGGTTAAAGACCGCTGGTTAAAGACCGCTGGTTAAGCTGCTGAAGGAAGAGCAACAACAACAACTTGTATTTATATACCGCCTTTAACGTAGTAAAACATCCCAAGGCGCTGCACAGGAGTGTTATCAGACACAATTTGATACTGAGCCACATAAGGAGATTTTAGGGAACACTTGGTCAAAGAGGCAGATTTTAAGGAGCGTCTTAAAGGAGGAAGGAGAGGTAGTGAGGCGGAGAGGTTGAGGCAGGGAATTCCAGAGCTTAGGGTCTTGGAGGGCAATGTCCATGCACATGCTTAGGAGCATGGAACTGACGATATGGTCCATTTTCCCTCCACGTCTGCCACTATATGACCCAATTTGGGCCAGTATAGCAGGGGAAAATCTAACCCATAATGTGAGCTCTGTACTGTGACTGCCTACTCTCAGCAACATTTTAACGGTTTGACTGCATACAAGGAAAGGTTCAAAGCTAAGCTCCCTCCCACCGGCAGCACCTCGTGTGAGACTGAGCTATGCTGGCCAGGAGCGTCCCAAATTCAATCCTTAGTCTGGGCTGATCTCAGTGACTTCCTGCTCCTAACTGGTATCCAGTGGGCTCTGCTGGAAACTGGGTGTTTCTGGACGGTGTCAGTAATGCTCTTCAAGGTGAACAGCCGGCTGAGATTTGTAATCTAGGCTGTCATATGAAGAATGGCCAGTAAGGAACCAAAGGTTTGAAGCTGTGTCCGTATCCATTGATCTTCATCCAAAGTCAGCCTGCGGCTGCGGGAGAGGGGGAAAGAAAAGTGGGAATAGTCAGGAGATTAGAAACTAGGTTCAATTGACATTATACACCGAGTCTAATTTATTTGCTTTCAACACACACAAACTTGATTTTCAAGTCTCTGAAGCAATATAGGGTAACGTTGGTCAGGCAGGGCACTGCCAAAAGGGCTCACTAAATTTACCTTGCTAATTAATCACCCCTTCTGTTCCCGCAAAGTATAGTCGAAACTCGTATTTTTTATAATGAATTGCTTTGCTTTTCTCTTTTTTTGGTGTTTGCTCTTCCTTGCTCTTAAATGAGCCTAATATGTGTATACCAAGTGTCCTTGCCTTCAGGAATTGAAGATTAAACACCGAAACACTGCTGCGAACAACGCCTGGGAGAAAAATCACAGGGGCCGGAAGTGTTCTGCACATGCTCGCATCCATTTCCTTCTCACACTATTGTTTATTAGTTCTCAAAATATTGGAGCTGGGAACAAGGCTGGCAGCACCTTAAAGTGAATAAGTCACCCGGTCCGGATGGGATGCATCCTAGGTTGGTGAGCGAAGTAAGGCTGGAAATTGCGGAGGTACTGGCCACAATCTTCCAATCCTCCTGGGGTCCAGGGTGGTGGTGCAGGGGGCGGGGGCTTGGGGTCTGGGTTTGTGAGTGTAAATCCTTATTTAGCCACTTTTTCTGTTGTAAAATGAATATTTTGTGCCATTCCTTGGATTCCACTCTGCTTTAAATAAAAGAAATTGAGACTTTATATTAGTTGATCTTCTGTGGTATCGCTTACAGAGAAAAATACTGATTTGGGTACTTTAGTGCATTTGTTCTTTAGCTTTACATACAGGATATTCACTGACTCTCATCATACTCCGGCTGTTAAATAGAATGATATTCTTCTTTGCCAAAACTATCTGTTCAGGTCTTCCTCCGTGTACCTCTGAACCATGAATATTGCCCAGTGACCCGGGGTTAGTGTGGGGGGAATCAGCCCAGGTTCCTGATCATGACCCAGTGACCCTGGGTTAGTGTGGGGGGAATCAGCCCAGGTTCCTGATCATTGCCCAGTGACCCTGGGTTAGTGTGGGGGGAATCAGCCCAGGTTCCTGATCATTGCCCAGTGACCCTGGGTTAGTGTGGGGGGAATCAGCCCAGGTTCCTGCTCCAGGTCATTACCCAGTGACCCTGGGTTAGTGTGGGGGGAATCAGCCCAGGTTCCTGCTCCTGATCATTACCCAGCGACCCGGGGTTAGTGTGGGGGGAATCAGCCCAGGGTCCTGATCATTACCCAGTGACCCTGGGTTAGTGTGGGGGAATCAGCCCAGGTTCCTGATCATTATCCAGTGACCCTGGGTTAGTGTGGGGGGAATCAGCCCAGGTTCCTGCTCCTGATCATTACCCAGTGACCCTGGGTTAGTGTGGGGGAATCAGCCCAGGTTCCTGATCATTATCCAGTGACCCTGGGTTAGTGTGGGGGGAATCAGCCCAGGTTCCTGATCATGACCCAGTGACCCTGGGTTAGTGTGGGGGGAATCAGCCCAGGTTCCTGCTCCTGATCATTGCCCAGTGACCCTGGGTTAGTGTGGGGGGAATCAGCCCAGGTTCCTGCTCCTGATCATTGCCCAGTGACCCTTGGTCAGTGTGGGGGGAATCAGCCCAGGTTCCTGCTCCTGATCATTGCCCAGTGACCCTGGGTTAGTGTGGGGGGAATCAGCCCAGGTTCCTGATCATTGCCCAGTGACCCTTGGTCAGTGTGGGGGGAATCAGCCCAGGTTCCTGATCATGACCCAGTGACCCTGAGTTAGTGTGGGGGGAATCAGCCCAGGTTCCTGATCATTACCCAGTGACCCTGGGTTAGTGTGGGGGGAATCAGCCCAGGTTCCTGATCATTACCCAGTGACCCTGGGTTAGTGTGGGGGAATCAGCCCAGGTTCCTGATCATGACCCAGTGACCCGGGGTTAGTGTGGGGGGAATCAGCCCAGGTTCCTGCTCCTGATCATTGCCCAGTGACCCTGGGTTAGTGTGGGGGGAATCAGCCCAGGTTCCTGATCATTGCCCAGTGACCCTGGGTTAGTGTGGGGGAATCAGCCCAGGTTCCTGATCATTGCCCAGTGACCCTGGGTTAGTGTGGGGGGAATCAGCCCAGGTTCCTGCTCCTGATCATTGCCCAGTGACCCTTGGTCAGTGTGGGGGGAATCAGCCCAGGTTCCTGATCATTACCCAGTGACCCTGGGTTAGTGTGGGGGGAATCAGCCCAGGTTCCTGCTCCTGATCATGACCCAGTGACCCTGGGTTAGTGTGGGGGGAATCAACCCAGGTTCCTGCTCCTGATCATTGCCCAGTGACCCTGGGTTAGTGTGGGGGGAATCAGCCCAGGTTCCTGATCATTACCCAGTGACCCTGGGTTAGTGTGGGGGGAATCAGCCCAGGTTCCTGATCATTACCCAGTGACCCTGGGTTAGTGTGGGGGGAATCAGCCCAGGTTCCTGCTCCTGATCATTGCCCAGTGACCCTGGGTTAGTGTGGGGGGAATCAGCCCAGGTTCCTGCTCCTGATCATTACCCAGTGACCCTGGGTTAGTGTGGGGGGAATCAGCCCAGGTTCCTGATCATTGCCCAGTGACACTGGGTTAGTGTGGGGGGAATCAGCCCAGGTTCCTGCTCCTGATCATTACCCAGTGACCCTGGGTTAGTGTGGGGGGAATCAGCCCAGGTTCCTGATCATTACCCAGTGACCCTGGGTTAGTGTGGGAGAATTGAAGTGTATAATATTATGAGGGGCCTGGACAGAGTGGACAGGAAGGACCTATTTCCCTTAGCACAGAGGTCAATAACCAGGGGGCATAGATTTAAAGTAATTGGTAGAAGGATTAGAGGGTAGTTGAGGAGAATCTTTTCACCCAGAGGGTTGTGGGGGTCTGGAACTCACTGTCTGAAAGGGTGGTACAGGCAGAAACCCTCAATCATTTAAAAAGTACTGGGATATGCACTTGAAGTGCCGAAACCTACAGGGCTACGGACCAAGAGCTGGAAGTTGGGATTAGGCCGGATAGCTTTTTTCAGCCAGCACAGACACAATGGGCCGAATGGCCTCCTTCTGTGCTGTAAAGTTCTATGATTCTCTGATTCTAACAATGTACTAGCCACGCTGAGAACCTTCATAATGTGGTTAGCCATGGATGATTCCGATATAAAATCAATGATGTTATCTGCCTTCATGTGTAGCACTGAACAAAAGCAACATGATGAGTAAAATCAGTCAATAAAAAACAGAAAGTTATTTTTGTATTCCAGGTTTTTATTGAGCAGTGAACTTCCTCTGCTTTCTTGGGTTAGGCTACATTACAGGTAAGATGAGGTGGTACTTGCAGAGATATCCTGTTCGAATTTTACACAGTTCAGAAGATTCTGTAAGCAGAATACAGTGAAGGTTGGCAGGGTCTGGCCTTGTTCCAGTTGGAGATGGCTGGCAAGGCCACTGTTTAATGTTTCCCCCATCCCTAAACTGAGTGGCCTGCTGGGCCATTTCAGAGGGCATTAGGAGTCCCCATGGAGTGCGATCTGACAGCAACACCCTTTTAATACTAATTTTAGTAGAAAACGTCTCACACACTCACACAATACAGGCACATGTACTTCATATGTGTTGATTACTTAACAAACATCTGCCACCACTCAGTAACCGACAAAGTAAAGCACTCACAAGATCAAAAACCACTCGCACACACTGCTTTTCATCCGATGATATTACTGACAAGCCCAATAAAATGGGTACGCCATGTGAATATTGACCCATACTGAGACCACATGCCCAACGATGGCGTACTAATTAAAAATGCAATTAGCCAAATCTGAATTCTCATTTAGCCACATAAGGCTAGTGGAAACGCTTTAGACAACATTGGTCTAGATTGATGTGTAGGCCAGACAAGGTAGAGGCTGCAGGTTCCCTTCTCTGAAAGGACAGCTGTGTGTCTGGGGGGCTTGTCAGACAAGGTCAAAGCTTCATTGGACACGGGGGTGCGGGGTTATTTAGGCCAAAGGGTGAAAACAGGCGCGGAATGGGTGCTGTGCTAATAAGAATCACCTGTTTGAAAGTCTGGATTTAGCCGCAATTTTCAGTCCAATCGATGCTTCTCATGATTTAATCGTGCCTGTAGGCGCTGAAACCAACACCTGCAGGTTTCATCCTCGAGCACTGATTAGACGCTGGAGCTGTTTATGCAGCCTGCACTCACCCACTTCACTGAGGGTGTGGAGTGCACGGGCTGGGAGAGAGGCCAATGTGGAAGGATATCTCAGGGACCGAGGGAGAGGATGCCCGGGTTCTCGGGACACGACACTGGAAGTCCTGGTGGAGGAGGTGCAGCGGAGGAGGGACGGCCTCTACCCACGGGAGGGAAGAGGCCACAGAGGCAGCTGATGGGAGGAGATCACCCGGAGGTGACAGCCAGGAGCCCTGGCCACAAGAAATGGCTCCAGTGCTGCAAGAAATGATTTGACATGAGTCATAGAGTCATAGAGTTATACAGCACAGAAAGAGGCCCTTCGGCCCATCGTGACCCCGCCGGCCATCAAGCCCTGTCTATTCTAATCCCATTTTCCAGCACTTGGTCCGTAGCCTTGTATGCTATGGCGTTTCAAGTGCTCATCTAAATGCTTCTTGAATGTTGTGAGGGTTGCTGCCTCTACCACCCTTTCAGGCAGTGAGTTCCAGATTCCAACCACCCTCTGGGTGAAAAAGTTTTTCCTCAAATCCCCTCTAAACCTCCTGCCCCTTACCTTGAAACTATGCCCCCTGGTTATTGACCCCTCTACTAAGGGGAAAAGTTCCTTTCTATCCACCCTATCTATGCCCCTCATAATTTTGTACACCTCAATCAGGTCCCCCTCAGCCTTCTCTGCTCTAAGGAAAACAACTCCAGCCTGTCCAGTCTCTCTTCATAGCTGAAGCACTGCAGCCCAGGTAACATCCTGGTGAATCTCCTCTGCACCCTCTCCAATGCAATCACATCCTTCCTATAGTGTGGCGACCAGAACTGCACACAGTATTCCAGCTGTGGCCTAACTAGAGTTTTGTACAGCTCCATCATAACCTCCCTGCTCTTATATTCAATGCCTTGGCTAATGAAGGCAAGTATCCCATATGCCTTTTTAACCACCTTATCTACCTGTCCTGCTGCCTTCAGGGATCTATGTACATGCACACCAAGGTCCCTCTGATCCTCTGTCCTTCCTAGGGTCCTACCATTCATTGTGTATTCCCTTGCCTTGTTAGTCCTCCCAAAATGCATCACCTCACACTTTTCAGGATTAAATTCCATTTGCCACTGTTCTGCCCATCTAACCAACCCGTCTATATCGTCCTGTAGCCTGAGGCTTCCCTCCTCGCTACTTACCACCCCACCAATTTTCGTGTCATCTGCGAACTTACTGATCATACCTCCGACATTCATATCTAAATCATTAATGTACACTACAAACACAAGCTTCCAGTCACAAAAACAACCTTCGACCATCACCCTCTGCCTCCTGCAACTAAGCCAATTTTGGATCCAATGTGCCAAATTGCCCTCGATCCCATGGGCTCTTACCTTCTTGACCAGTCTCCCATGCGGGACTTTGTCAAAAGCCTTACTGAAGTCCATGTAGACCACATCAACTGCACTACCCTCATCCACACACCTAGTCACCCCCTCGAAAAATTAAATCAAATTGGTCAGACATGATCTCCCCCTGACAAAGCCATGCTGACTATCCTTGACTAATCCTTGCCTCTCCAAGTGGAGACTAATTCTGTCCCTCAGAATTTTTTCCAATAATTTCCCAACCACTGATGTTAGGCTCACTGGCCTGTAATTCCCTGGTTTATCCCTACTACCCTTCTTGAATAATGGAACTACGTTAGCTGTTCTCCAGTCCTCTAGCTCCTCCCCTGTGGCCAGAGAGGATCTGAAAATTTGTCAGAGCCCCTGCAATCTCCTCCTTTGCCTCACACAGCAGCCTGGGACACATCTCGTCTGGGCCTGGGGATTTATCCACTTTTAAGCCCACTAAAACCGTTAGTACCTCCTCCCTCTCAATACTAATTTGTTCAAGTATATCGCAATCCCCCTGCCTGATTTCTATGCCTACATCGTCCTTCTCCATAGTGAACACAGATGCAAAATATTCATTTAAAACCTCACCCACATCTTCCGGCTCTACACACAGATTGCCACTTTGGTTCCTAATGGGCCCTACTCTTTCCCTGGTTATCCTCTTGCCCTTAATATACTTATAAAACACCTTGGGATTTTCCTTTATTTTGCCCGGCAGTATTATTTCATGCCTCCTCTTCACTCTCCTAATTTCTTTTTTAAGTACCCCCCTGCATTTTCTATACTCCTCTAGGGCTTCCACTGTTATTAGTCCTTTGTATCTGCCAAAAGCCTCCCTTTTTTTCCTAATCCATTCTCGTATATCCCTTGACATCCAGGGTTCCCTGGGCTTGTTGGTCCCACCCTTGACCTTTATGGGAACATGTTGCCGTTGTACGCTCTCTATTTCCTTTCTGAAAGACTCCCACTGCTCTGATGTGGATTTTCCTACAAGTAGCTGATCCCAGTCCACACTGGCCAGATCCTGCCTTATCATATTAAAATTGGCCTTCCCCAATTTAGAACCTTTATTTCCGGTCCGTCTTTGTCCTTTTCCATGACTACCTTAAATCTCACCGAATTATGGTCACTGTCACCAAAATGCTCTCCTACTAACACTTCTACCACTTGCCCAGCTACATTCCCTAGAATTAGGTCCAGTACCGCCCCCTCTCTTGTCGGACTTTCTACATGCTGGCTCAAAAGCTCTCCTGGATGCACTTTAACAATTCCGCACCCTCTAAGCCTTTCACACTCTGACTATCCCAGTTAGTATTGGGGAAGTTGAAATCCCCATCTATTAATAACCTATTATTTCTACACTGCTCTGAGATTTGCCTACATATCTGTTCCTCTATCTCCCCCTGACTGTTTGGAGGCCTATAGTACACTCCCAGCAAAGTGCTTGCCCCCTTTTTATTTTTAAGTTCTACCCATATGGCCTCATTAGAGGAACCTGCTAAGATATCAGCCCTCCTTACAGCAGTAATTGACTCCTTGATTAAGCCTTGCCATACTCCTTTGTGCCATTACATATTTGCTCTGCTTTCCAGGCTGACTTGTTTTTTCCTCTATATTTGGCTGTGCATCACCCCCTACTATAGCTCCACTCCGCATCCCATCCCCCTGCCAAGTTAGTTTAAACCCCCCCCCAACAGTACTAGCAAACCTCCCCGCAAGGATGTTGGTCCCGTTCCGGTTCAGGTGCAACCCGTCCGACTTGTACAGGTCCCACCTTCCCCAGAAGCAGACCCAGTGATCCAGGAAACTAAAGCCCTCCTTCCTGCACCAACTCTTTAGCCACGCATCCATCTGCTCTATCCTTCTATTCCTATACTCACTAGCACGTGGCACCGGGAGTAATCCAGAGATTACAACCTTTGGGGTCCTGCTTTTTAATCTGCTACCTAGCTCCCTAAATTCTTGTTGCAGGACCTCATCCCTCTTTCTACCCATGTCGTTGATACCAATGTGAACCATGACCTCTGACTGTTCACCCTCCCCCTTCAGAATGCCCTGCAGCTGTTCAGTGACATCCTTGCGCCAGGGAGGCAACATACCATCCTGGAGTCACGTCTGCAGCCACAGAAACGTCTATCTGTTCCCCTTACGATAGAATCCCCTATCACTATTGCTCTCCCACTCTTTTTCCTCCCCTTCTGTGCAACTGAGCCACTCGTAGTGCCACCGACTTGGCTCTTGCTGCATTCCCCTGAGAAACCATCTCCCCCATCAGTATCCAATACGGAAAATCTGTCAGAGAGGGAGATGGATCCAGGGGACTTCTGCACTACCTTCCTAGTTCTTTTACTCTGTCTGGTGGTCACCCATTCCCTTTCTGCCTGTGCACTCTTTACCTGCGGTGTGACCACCTTGTTAAACATGCTATCCACGAAGAGCTCAGCTTCGCGGATGCTCCACAGTGACTCCAGCTGCAGCTCCAGCTCCGAAACGCGGATTTCGAGTAGTTGCAGCTGGAGACACTTCCTGCACATGTGCTCGCCCTGGACACCTAAAGTGTCCCTGACTTCCAACATAGCACAGGAGGAGCACTCCACGCTGCCGAGCTGCCCTGCCATGTCCTACCCTTAATTTATTCCTTTTAAATTACAGAATATTAAATACACTAGGGACCTTACTTCCCTTTAAACACTACTTACTCTAAACTAGAGACCTTACTTTTACTTTTACTTTAATGACTGGAATGTAGAAATACTGTAGAAATACTCACCGCTGGTTCTCTGTCCCCTCTTGTGCAGCTTTTTAGCTCCTGCTCTCCTGGAAGCTGACAAAGATGGAAAAAGAAAGGAACACCTCCCTCCTCGAACTCCCTCACTCACCAAACTCGCAGTTTAACACTCTGTTCCGATCTGCACTCCATGAAAAACTGCACTCTAGCCTCCCTTATTTATACTGCTGAGATTTAAATAAGTGAGCTCTCTGGAAGTTACAGAACCAGATTAGGCCAGTTAATTAATTAATTACTCTCACCTGCTCTCCAGCACAGAGCTTGCTTAGCCCTGCCCAAGCCTGGAAGAAACTTAAAACTTGAAACAGTAAATTTAAATGCTAATTGCAAGCACACATGACTAGAATTTATAAAAATAAGAGATTAACCTTTAAGATTTACTCCCTCACTCACCAAACTCGCAGGTTAACACTCTGTTCCAATCTGCACTCCATGAGTGGTCAAGGTAAGATCCCATCTCACAAACACGCTTCTCAATAACTACACAACCACCAGCATCAAAACCTCAATACACTGCAGCCACCATCTAACTCTACACTGACATTCACACAACCCACAATATTGCATCCTTCCCAGGCACTACTCACACCTCAGACACATCTCACAGCTCTTTAACCATGTGAGGCATCACACACACACACAAACACACCTGCCAATACACTTATTCACAATCACCACTCTTTCTCTTCCAGGACAAGATAGTCAGGTGCCAGCAGGACCTGACCAGTATGACATCACTCTCCTTGAGTAGGCAGTGATGGCCGTGATCGGGTGAGGAGTGGGAGATTCCGTTGGCCAGAGACAGAGCAGGGCACATATCACATAGAGGTATGTGGCCACTCCAGCTTCCTTACAGAATCACAACTATTCTCTAATCCCCCAAAGCTATCCTAACTCCCAAACTGCATCTGGTTTCATCACACACCTCCTCTAGTGGCCACACACACTGCACCCTTCCAGCATTATCATTGCAGACTCCCAGGAGGAAGATCCACCTCGCTCCCCTCGGGGCAAATTCTGGATGAGAAACTGCCACTTCACCTTCCCGCCCCCCCCCCACCCCCTCCGGAGGAGGAAGAGGAGGAGAGCGAGGAAGATGGCACTGTGTCAATCGCTACTACTGTCGCAGGTATCGGCTCAGAGACCAGCATCACGCATAACTATGAGGCCAGGGTAGAACATGGATCCTCACAGTGGCACGCACCGGGCACTAGTGGGCAGCAGTGACACCGGGTGGAAGGGACACCACAGGTGCCACCTTGTCGGGGGTCAAGGTCACAAACTAGTTCTGCTGTAGAGGAGTCAGATGAGGACCTCGCACGGCCAAGCTTCAGAAGAAGGCTGATGGGTCAGACACAGCAAATGCTTGGTGCAATGGACAGCCTGCCTGAAAGCCTGTGGGTCGTGGCTAGGGGGATGGAGGAGTCCACCTCCAGCTTGGCCCGGGGCTTGACACAGAGCCTGGAACCCATCCTCTCCAGCATGGAGAGGCTGGTCAATTCCATCCAGTGACCTGTGGAGCCCAATATCATGCAGCGTCTGATGACTGAGGTCACAGCTTCCACTGCAGTCATTGCAGCTTCCATGGAACAGCAAACAGCTTCCATTGCACCACTAGCATCTTCAATGGAACGACAAACAGCTTCCATTGCACCACTAGCATCTTCCATGGAACAGCAAACAGCTTCCATTGCACCACTAGCATCTTCCATGGAACAGCAAACAGCTTCCATTGCACCACTAGCATCTTCCATGGAACGACAAAGTGCTGCGATGGAAGCTCAGACAGCTGTCATGGTGGCTCTGGGCTCCTCGGTTGAAAGGGGCTTGCAGAGTGTCTCAGCTGCCCAGAGATCTGTCCTCCAGCAGATCACTGGACTGGCTGAACAGACGCCCAAGGTAATGGCGTGGGAATCATGGAGCAGGAACCTACTGGCCTCTCTCCGGATGTCAGCATTGCTGCTCCCTCCCCCGCCACTCCACCATTGTCCTTGCAGTTGCCTGTTTGTCAGTCAGGCGGCCCAGACTGCTCAAGCCCATGCTGAGATGGTGCAGTCTGAGGCCGGGCCATCACGGCCCACAGCCTCTCGAGGAAACACCAGAGCAGGCAAATGCACTTATACGACAACCGCTAAGTGTAAGCACCAAGGTGAATATTTGTAAGCGCTGTGTCATGTTTACATAGTTTGTTTTGGATGTATATAAACAGTGATTACGATAATTGGGTAGAGGTGGAATCGGTGGTCTTTGTTATTCTGCTGGAAAGGATTGAGTGCCGACGATGGACTGCCTGATGGATCCTAAGTGTAAGGTACTTCATGTGGCCACAGTGCTCGGAGTCTGATGGTAGAGCACGTCTCTCAAAATTGCTCTTCAATTAGATGGCGGTGAGCATCCTTCCCAGCTGCAATCCGTCTACCTGGAAGCCCCTGGTGCTTCCCTGGTTCCCCTCCTCCTCCTCTTCTTCCTCCTCCTCCTTTTCCTCTTCCTCCTCCTCTTCCTCCTCCTCCTCTTCCTCCTCCTCTTCCTCCTCCTCTTCCTCCTCCTCCTCCTATTCCTCCTTCTCTTCCTCCTCCTCCTCCTCCTCTTCCTCCTCCTCTTCCTCCTCCTCCTCCTATTCCTCCTCCTCTTCCTCCTCCTCCTCCTCTTGTGGCTCCTGAGCTTGACCCTCCGGCACAATTGCTGGTGGTAACAATCGGCAGATTGTGGAGCTTGCAGCAAATCATCACGAGTCTGGAGACCTTCTCGGCCGAGTACTGCAGGGCACCTCCTGAACAGTCTGCTTGAGGACCCCAGTGGTCTGTTCAATGGTATTCCTGGTGGGTGAGTGGCTCTCATTGTGTGAGTGCTCAGCTGGTGTCTGGGGTTTCTCAGGGGAGTGACGAGCCATGGTATCAGAGGGTATCCCTTCCCACCTAGTAGCCAGTCATACACATTGCGTTGGGGCTCAAAGCTCGGTGGGACGGATGACTGTCTCATTATAAGCACATTGTGGCAGCTCCTGGATAGCAGGTATTCACCTGCATGATGCGCTGCCGGTGGTCGCAGACAAGCTGCACAATGGGAGAAATGGAATTTCTTCCTGTTCCTGAACACCTCTGAGTTTAAATGAGGGGCTCGCATGGGCACATGTGTGCAGTCAATGGCTCCCTGGACCATGGGGAATCCCGCAACCCTGTCGAATCCTAGAGCTTTCTACCTCTGGTCTTCTCTGGCAATAGGGAATGTAAGCCTTTCTCTTACTTCTGTTCAGACTTCGAGAATTCTGAATAAGCTTAACAATGACAGACAAGTGTGTGATCAATAAAATTGGTCTTTATTCACACTACAGTTCAAAATTCAAGTGTACAATCGCAATCAATATGCTCCCAATTTACCCGTACATACAAGTACCCCCAGCAACTTACACGCTACCTCCTGGCGATTTATATTCCAAGTCAACCGTGCATAAAAGTACCCCTTTTAACAATATCTAAGCTCTATGTCTGACTTTTATACATACTCCTTTATCTCTGGGTGATCGGTCCAGGAAAAGTTGTAAGTCGAAACATAGACTGGCCAGCTTTCTTCGTTCGTCTGTTCTTCCGTTCTGTCTTCTTTCTTTCTTCTGTGTTCTGAATTTCCACCTCTGGGTCACTTCTGTTATAAGGCCTTTCTGCCGGCCCCACTTGTATATCACTGTCTGTCTCACCTCTGATAGGTCAGTTTCACTCCAAACCATCCCTGATTGGAGTTCCTTCCGCATGACACGTTCCTGTTCCTGTGAGGTGTGTGGGGGCGGGACTTCCTTGTCAACCCGGTGTCTCCTTCCTGTCCATGTGGCCTTGCAAACAAAGGACCATGCTGACCACCAGGCAAAGGACCCCCTGCTGACTTCCACCATTTTGTGTCTTCACAAACAAAGAACACCTGCTGATTTCCTACATTTTGAATCCGTCTGTAACCATTTCACAATTCGTTCTGAACTTCGATCTCCACACGGTAGCAGCGGTTTTATTACGGTTTTTTAGAATCTTACAGGAATGATATAAGTCATTCCTCAGGGCGTAGAGAGCCGCAGAGTCCTCCCTTATGCAGAAGGTCACAGAGGATTGTGAGATGTCACCTATGGCAGGCTGGAAGGTTTCAGTAGCATAAAAGTGAATTGCTACTGTGACCTTGACTGCCACAGCCATTGCAGTCCTGGCTGTGCTGTGACGTCTTTTTTCCACAAGGCCACAGATCTCTGTAATTACCTCCTTGGTAAAGCACAGCCTCCTCATGCACTGGTCATGGGTCATGTGAATGTAGGAGTAGTGCTCTCTGAATACCCTGGGTGGATAGCGCCTCGTGCTGAGAGCCCTCCTCGCCGTCCTTTCCCTCCTGTCCCTCGCTCCTACAGTGTCTGGTGCTGCTCTGCTTAGCCTCATCTCCTCCTCCCATTCCTCAGGCAGAGCAAGGGGGACACCTAGCAAGAGACCCGTGGCCAAGCGCTTCCTTTCTCCTGCTGACTCCTATAAGTTGTCCAATAATGGTAGAGTAGCACAGCACTCACTCTCTTTAGGTGAAGTCCTGAGAGAATATCTGGGAAAAATATTGATCGAGTGTGGGTGAAGTCCTGACAAAGTGTCCCAGAAAGTCTCCCGACGTGTCTCAAAAGTCTTCTTCAACGCAGTGTAGTCAGTCGGTCCAAATCAGCAAGTGAACAGTGAAAGCTCAGCATGGCTTTAAGCAGCGCTCGCAATCCTCACCAACGCCTTGTTTACTCCTGTTCAGCTGGTCGCTGTTAGGAGAGGTCGTTAAAGAAGTGTTATCCAACCAAATGGCGTGCAGCCTCTTTACTGAGCGCTAGCAGCCAATTTAATTGTCAATCAGTTATTTCCGTTCCTAGTGCCTCCTTCAACTCCTTTACCAAAATGGCATCTTGCTCTAAACATGGGCTAAACCAGCGTTGCAGCTTACGACCCCATCTTGGCCATCTCGGAGGCTCTTTTCGCACCTAAAATATCCGGCCAAAATCGCCATTCAACTACAAAGCCTACATCTTAGTTTTTTTGCTACTACTATGCGGTGCAACCTCTGTGGCTTCTAAGTCAGCAGTTACGGGAGTGGTAGCCGAGTGGTTATGTTACTGGACTAGTAATCCCGAGGCCTGGATTAATGATTCAGAAACATGAGTTCAAATCCCAGCATGGGCAGCGGAGGAAATTTAAATTCAGTTAATTAAATAAATCTGGAATAAAAAGCTAGTATCAGTAATGGTGACCATGAAACTACCAGATTGTCATTAAAAACCCATCTGATTCACTAATGTCCTTTAGGGAAGGAAATCTGCTGTCCTTACCCGGTCTGGCCTATATGTGACTCCAGACCCACAGCAATGTGGTTGACTCTTATCTGCTCTCTGAAATGGCTGAGCAAGACACTCAGTTGTCAAGAAGACGGCACATCACCACCTTCTCAAGGGCAATTAGGGATGGGCAATAAATGCTGGCTTTGCCAGTGACATGTGAATGAATAAAAAGAAAGCCACTGCAAATCAAACATAATTTATGAATGATTAATTCCAATATTACATTACAAAGTCAACTAATCACCCTTGTGCATTCCCTTAGTGTTTGTCTTTTGTGTGCCTTTGCCTATTCTAGTGCTTCTACAAAGTGCTGCAGCATGGCTGGTGGAAGGCTGCTGACATTCAGTGGGGGAAACTGCAGATGGCCTTGGAGGACGACCTTGAGCCGCTCTGGGCCTAGAAGGCCCGGCTTTGGACTGCACCACCTCGGCATGGGCGGCAGCAGTCTGGGCTGGCTGGCTGACAGGCAGCAGCAAGGGTACTGGCGGAGTGGCAGTGGTGGGAGGACGAATGCTGTCATCCTGAGAGAGGACAGCAGGTTCGTGCTCCAAGGAGCCACTGCCACTCCCCCAGGGCAGCACCTCGGCATTCCTAGCCATCTGTTGGAGCCTGGACTGCTGTGACACCCTGCAAGCCCCTTTCCACACTCGTAAACCCAGCCACGATGGCTGCAGTCTGAGCGTCCACTGCCGCACTCAATGCCATTGCACCAAGCATTTCTGTGTGCATGCCCATCACTCTTCTTCTGAAGGCCGCCCCATCGAAGTCATCATCTGAGTCCTGTGCAGCAGAACTCATGTATGAACTCACCCTCCGGGGAGCTGGCACCTGCGCTACCCTTTCCCCTGGCCTGGCTGCAGCCCACTCATGCCAAGTGACTCACCACGTGCAGATCCCGCCTCTCTACTACCCTCTAAAGTCCATACAATGCCATTCCCTGAGCTGGTGCATGGGAGTGTGAGATTGAGTGACGGTGCCAATTCTTCTCCATCACTACATTGCTTGCGCTGGTGGCCGTTATTGACCATCTGAAGGAGAAAGGCACAAGGGTCGGGTTGTTGTGAATGGAGGGGGAAAATGCAAGATGTCCATGCAGATACCATCAGCAGCTTGTAAGTGAGAAGAGATTGTGGGACGATGGGAAAGTGGGATGTGAGAAGAAGGATTAGGTATGAGCATACCGTCATCATCAATGGTTTCAGCCTTGCCGATCGCCACGGCCTCAGTGACGGCCCTTAGCCAGGGACGTCCTGATGTTGTGAAAGGCGCTATATAAATGCAAGTATTTCTCTCTTTCTTGAAGTGTCAGTGGGTTGCTCAAGCAGCTCCTGTTCATTACTAAAATCTCGGGCAGAGATACAGATAACCCCCTCAGGACTCATTGCTGATGAAGTTTAATTTTGAAACATTGAATTAATTTATTTTTAATTAGAAGACAAAAAATATCCCAAGTGCAGAATGAATCTCACAAATCTTCATAAGTCCATTATATAAATCTAATGTCCAGTTCAATGAATGTGTGGCTGAACGGAATAATACTCACTTTGTGGGTTCATTGTATAAGTCATGGCGTGAGAAATTCAACCTCATTTCAACCATTTATCGGGCAACCGCCTGATTTGTTTCTGAAGTTTGACGCTGCGGTTTGGATTGGGCAACTCTTAGTCGCCCAGGGCAACCTCTTGAAACAGGCATCAGGCTCCTTGGATATGGATCCTGTTTCAGGACCCCAGTATATCAATTTGGGCAACAACAGGGTGAAGCATTTTCTGGGTCTACGGCAACCTAACTGAAGAAGAGGTAGGTTTTCCGAATTTCACTTATCTTGATGTGGAGCTAGCAGGAATGCTCCACCTAGCTACAAGGTACCTGAACCAGGGAATCAGGAACTGCAGATGTAGAGAGGCCCCATCCCCAGCTCTGCCCTGGGGTCCAATCATCTGATGTCATGGGCCTTGTTGCAAGGCCAACTGGGATATCTGGAGTTGGCGGGCACCCAGCAAAATCAGCACTCTGCCATTTTCCGCTGGGATTGCCGGAGTTACGCCGAGGTCCAATAAAACACTTGAGGAAATTTGGCCGTACATTCTCAAGAAACAATCTTAATTTTGCTCTCTAACTGTCAATAAAGAAACCATAGGTGCTGGTTTTTTTTAATTTGTTTTATGGGATGTGGGCGTCGCTGGCAAGGCCAGCATTTATTGCCCATCCCTAGTTGCCCTTGAGAAGGTGGTGATGAGCTGCCTTCTTGAACCGCTGCAGTCCATGTGGTGAAGGTACTCCCACAGTGCTGTTAGGGAGGGATTCCCAGGATTTTGACCCAGGGATGAAGGAACGGCGATATACTTCTAAGTCAGGATGGTGTGTGACTTGGAGGGGAACTTGGAGGTGGTGGTGTTCCAATGCCCCTGCTGCCCTTGTCCTTCTAGGTGGAAGAGGTCGCGGGTTTGGGAGGTGCTGCCAAAGAAGCCTTGGCGAGTTACTGCAGTGCATCTTGTAGATGGTACACACTGCAGCCACGGTACGCCGGTGGTGGAGGGAGTGAATGTTTAAGGTGGATGGGGTCCCAATCAAGCGGGCTGCTTTGTCCTGGATGGTGTCGAGCTTCTTGAGTGTTGTTGGAGCTGCACTCATCCAGGCAAGTGGAGAGTATTCCATCACACTCCTGACTTGTTAATCACAAATGTTATGTTAAGGGTGCCATTCATATTCGAAAAAGGAGCAGTTATTAACATTTGAAATGTGAGACATGCCTAAAATAAAGCTTTGAGAATCCTATCTCCAGTTTGTTTCAAAGTCTTTTGGAAAAAGCACAGAAAACCACAAATCCTCACCTTGTTTGGGATCAGGGGAGAAAAGTCAACTCAGAAACCTACTGGTGCACATTGAGAAACTCTGAACGTGCTCGGAATGCACAGATGCAGTTAGTAACTCTCCAACTGTTCTGGGGGGAAAAAAATCCAGTCAAAGCCCAGGGGCTGGATTTTAATGTGCAGATGTGCTGGGAGCGGGGGCCCGATAGTGCGTGGGAAACCCAGGAATATGTAGATTTATTGAGTAGATTGGGCCTATACTCTCTGGAGGTTAGAAGAATGAGAGGTGATCCCATTGAAACATATAAGATTCTGAAGGGGATGGACAGGGTAGATGCTGAGAGGTTGTTTCCCCTGGCTGGAGTGTCTAGAACCAGGGGTCATAGTCTCAGAATAAAGGGTCGGCCATTTAAGTCTGAGATGAGGAGGAATTTCTTCACTCAGAGGGTGGTGAATCTTTGGAATTCTCTGCCCCAGAGGGCTGTGGATGCTGAATCATTGAGTATATTCAAGGCTGAGATAGATAGATTTTTGGACTCTGGGGAATCGAGGGATGTGGAGATCGGGTGGGAAAGTGAAGTTGAGGCCGATGGTCAGCCATGATCTTATTGAATGGCGGAGCAGGCTCGAGGGGCCGTATGGCTGACTTCTGCTCCGAATTCTGATATTCTTATGTGCAGCATGACTGTCAGTGGCTTTTTAACACAGCCACTTCATTAACATCTGATTTCTGAGTTTCAACAACAGCAACTTGTATTTATATAGCGCCTTTAACGTAGTAAAACGTCCCAGAGCGCTTCACAGGAGCGTTATCAAACACAATTTGACACCGCGCCACATAATGAAATATTAGGGTAAGTGAGGTAGGTTTTAAGGAGCGTCTTAAAGGAGGAGAGAGAGGGAGAGAGGCGGAGAGGTTTAGGGAGGGAATTCCAGAGCTCAGGGCCCACGCGGCTGAAGGCACAGCCGCCAATCGTGGAGCCATTAAAATTGGGGATGCTCAAGAGGCCAGAATTGGAGGAGCGCAGATATCTCAGAGGGTTGTAAGGCTGGAGGAGATTACAGAAATAGGGAGGGGTAAGGCCATGGAGGGATAAGCATCAGCGAGCGTGACGACGACCCACATGACACGATCTCAACTCCAGTATTTAGAGGGACACTCCAAACATGCAAGCTGAAGCAGTTGGAGTTGTCATGGAGAGAGAAAGAAGTGTCGGAATGGAGTCGAGACGGGCAAAGGCTGCACCCCTGTAAGGTTTCCAAAATTTACAGATCCCCAAAACCTAAGGAAAAAGGACTTTGGAACCACTACAGGGTGGTGAAATGCAGTTGGGCCTAACCTAAGGAATTTAAGACCAGAAACCAAGTTTTGGCATTTTAAAAACATGTCTGGGCCTGTAAAGGGACAAGGAGGTGGGTCGACCTCTGTAAAAGCAGTTTTGGATATTGGAGTTAATTGCACTGTCTGGGGAACCGGGATGACCTCACTCAAGCCCCAGCAGACATTAACATTTTTAACAATAAACCCAGGGAAAGAGCAGTCCCACCCAAAATACAGGCCCCGATTACAGGGCCCATCAGAAATATGCATAATAAAACCCACTCAGACCCATTCTATAGAAAGATCGAGTCCAGCCTAGAAAACCAAACACGAAATCAATCACCAGTGATCAACCAAGGAGATCGACAGGATGCAAGCCATCCCAAAAGCCATTTGATACTTACAGAACAGTTACTGGTAACAGGCCCGCCAAAATCAGACAAAGAACCGAGCAGATTTGGCGCGCAGATAAGGCCATGCTCAATGGGTGAGATTGAAGGCCTGTTCAAAACCAGTTAACACGCTAGTAAAGTCGTTACCGTTAACAAGCCCGCCAAAACCAGACAATGAACTGAGCAGATTTGGCGGGCAGATAAGGCCACTTCAATTTGGTACAATTGAAGGCCTGTTAAGCGGTTCGACAGGTCGAGACAAGCGGGTCATCAGCATCACACACACAGTCGAGTGTGGAGACAAGGAGCAACATCACAGACCCAAGTCGAGCTGGAAGCGTGTCGGCATCGCTCACCACTCAGACACACCTGAGTCCAACTTGTGAAGATACCACCTCGAAGGACCTCCAACAACGATCCCAACACAGTCACCCGGAGCAACAAGCTGAAAAGCCACCGACGGCTCCACGAGGTCGACCGACACACTAGACAAGACCATCGCGGAAACCAAAGGTCTCACAAAACCAACAACCGCATATTACCCCCAACTGACCGGGTAATAGCAGGCCACCGCTACCAACAAAGACCAACTCAAGGGAAGAAAACCCGAAGAACCGCAAAGTTTCCACTCTACAATCTACTCCTGACTTACCCCTGGGTAAGATTTTCCCAAAGATTCTAAGCCCTACTGCTAAACTAAAGAAATTGGGTACTCACCAGATAAATCCATAACGACATTCTACCGCATCAGCGGACTCGCGAAGACTGACCAGATACGCAGGTGAAGTCCTCTACCGTGTACGGGGTACGGCAGACACTAACCGCCATAAACAGCGAACCCCAAAACCGCGATTTAGCCCAACTGTCAAAGGATTGGTGAGCATTATCCTTGGTCCTTCAAAGCCTAACTTAGCTAGTAAAGTGGGGTTGGGAGGGGTGAAGTATTGTTCTACTGTCATTTCGCTCGCTTGTACCGAAGTGTCCCCCACCTTTAGAGTGTTAAGGGTGTCATTATTTGTGTTTTACCTTTTAATAAAGATTGAAGTTCTTTCATCAAACTCAGTTGTCTGCTGCACCTTTTGTCACAACCCCCAAATAAGTCCAAGATCTAGAACCAAGAGTGGGAGCGATTCGAACCGCTCAGAAGTCAGAGGTGAAGCTGACACAAACCACCACCCCCTACACCCCACTTCACTGACGCCTCCCTGGGTGTGCTGCTGGGTGCTGTGAGGACCCGGAGTGAGATACTGTGCTGTTCTTTCCCCATATCCCTGCAATTTTTTCTCCTTCAAGTATTTCTCCATTTCTCTTTTGAAAGCTACTATTGAATCTGCCTTCACCACCCTATCAGGCAGCGCTTTCCAAATCCTAACCACTCGCTGTGTAAAAAGGTTTTTCCTCGTGTCGCCTCTGGTTCTTTTGCCAATCACCTTAAATCTGTGTCCTCTGGTTATCGACTCTTCAGCCATTGGAAATAGTTTCTCTTTATTTACTTTATTTAAACCCTTCATGACTTTAAACACCTCTATCAAATTTCCTCTTAGCCGTCTCTGCTCCAAGGAGAGCAACACCAGCTTCTCCAGTCTATCCACGTAACTGTAATCCCTCATCCCTGGAACCATTCTAGTAAATCTCTTCTGTACCCTTCACCTTCAAAGATTTGTGGACAAGCACCCCCAGGTCTCTCTGTTCTTGCACCCCCTTTAAAATTGTATCATTTAGTGTGTGTGGGCTCTCCTCATTCTTCCTACCAAAATGTATCATCTCACACTTCTCTGCGTTGAATTTCATCTGCCATGTGTCTGCCCATTCCACCAGCCTTTCTATGTCTTCTTGAAGTCTATTACTGTCTTCTTCACTGTTTACTACACTTCCAAGTTTTGTGTCATCTGCAAATTTTGAAATTGTATATCAAAAACAGCAGTGTTCCTAGTACTGAACCTTGGGGAACGTTACTGTATACCTCCCTCCAGTCCAAATACTGCCATTCACCACAACTCTCTGTTTTCTGTCCCTTAGCTAATTTTGTATCCATGCTTCTACTGCCCCTTTTATCCCATGGACTCCAATTTTGCTAACAAGCCTAATATATGTTACTTTATCAAACACCATTGAAAGTCCAGATACACAACATCTACTGCACTGCCCTCATCCACCCTCTCTGTTACCTCATCAAAAAACCCAATCAAGTTAGTCAAACACAATTTGCCCTCAACAAATCCGTTCTGGCTCTCTTTTATTAGTCCGTGCTTGTCCAAGTGGCTGTTAATTTTCTCCCGGATTATTGTTTCTAAAAGCTTCCTCACCACCGACGTTAAATTGACTGTCTTGTAATTGCCAGGTTTATCCTTCTCCCCTTTATTGAACAAGGGTGCAATATTTGCAATCCTCCACTCCTCTGGCACCAGCCCTGTATCTAAGGAGGATTGGAAGATTGTGGCCAGCACCTCCGCAATTTCTACCCTTACTTCCCTCAGTAACCTAGGATGCATCCCATCCGGACCAGGTGACTTATCCACTTTAATTACCGCCAGCCTTTCCAGAACCTCCTCTTGATCTATTTTTATCTCATCCAGTATCCTGACCACCTCCTTGTTTACCGTAGCTTTGACAAAGTCCTCTTCTTTGGTAAACACCGATGCAAAGTACTCATTAAGTACCTCAACCATGCCTCTGTTTCCACCAATCGTTCTCCATTTTGGTCCCTAATCAGTCCCACCGCTCCTCTGACAACCAGTTAACTGTTAATCTGCCTATAGAAGACCTTTGGATTCCCCTTTATGTTAGCTGCCAATCTATTCTCATACTCTCTCTTTGCCCCTCTTATTTCCTTTTTCACTTGTCCTCTGTACTTTTTATATTCAGCCTGATTCTCCTTTGTATTATCACGCTGACATCTGTCATATGCTCCTTTTTCTGCTTCATCCTACTCTCCAACTCCTTCCTCGTCCAGGGAGCTCTGGCTTTGGTTCCCCCTTGGAGGAATGTACCTAGACTGTACCCGAACCATCTCCTCTTTAAAGGCCGCCCGTTGCTCCATTATATTTCTGCCTGCCAGTCTTTGACTCCAATTTACCCGGGCCAGATCCCTCCTCAATTCGCTGAAATTAGTCCTTCTCCAGTTCAGTATTTTTATTCTAGATTGCTCCTTGTCCTTCTCCATAACTAATCTAAACCTTACGATACTTATTGACGCATGATCTGGTATTTTGTATGTCGCTGCTCCTGTTAACGCCCTCTCCAAAGCACGCACCACAGAACATGCGTGCAGCAGTGCGATGGACCCGCTTCCAGTGCTTCTTAAAGGGACACACGCAACTTCCAGGTAAGTTTAGATTAGTGCTCTTGTACTGGTTTCTTTACATTTTATTGGAGTAGTGGCTTGGTGCAATACATTTAAAAAGTTGTTAAAGTGTGCAGGGAGTGCGGGGAGTGCTGCTGGACGTTTCCAAGGCTTTGGCTCTTAAAGGAAGGCCTCTGAGAACACCACTTGCTCCCAGTCCTGGGGGCTCTAGTTGCAGTCCCCCTTGGGCTGCAGCATGACAGGGAGATGGAGCAGAGGCAGCAAAGGGGACAAGCTGCTCGCAGAGGGAGGAGGAGGAGGAGGAGGAAGAGGAAGAAGCAGAAGAGCAGGGAAGCGAAGGAAGGAGGCAACCCAGACAGCCCCTTTCTGGCCAGGATATTCGGGATGGAATCATCCGCTTGCGGTACCAGTGACCACAACGCCAATTCCCCATTCAGCATTAGTCCCACACCTTACCTTCCCTCTGTTACTGACCATCATAGCGTCCTCTTGGCCACGATGCTGAAATAAAAGCCACCATACAGAAAACTTTAAAACCCAACTTTATCCATATATGTGTCCAATATTACATCAAAAAATCAACTCATCACCCTTGTGCATTCCCTTAGTGACTGTCTTGTGTGTGCCTTTGCCTATCCTAGTGCTGTTACGCAGTGCTAGCCCAGTGGCTGTAGCATGGCTGGTGGAAGGCTGCTGACTTTCAGTGGGGGACACTGGAAATGGCCTTGCTGATCGACCTTGAGGAGCTGGTGGCTGGGGGTGTGAAATCGAGTGATGGTGTATCTTCTTCTTTTTCTTCTTCTTCTTCACTCTCCTCAGCTTCTCCTTGGTCAACCACTGGCCAGGCAGGCTGGATTTCTTGGGTGTCTGAAATGAGGAAGGCGCAAGGGTGGAGTTGTGGTGATGGGAAGTGGGTAACTCAAGAGGTAAATGCTTACACCATGTGCAGCTCATAAACCAGAAGATATTGTGGGATGCGGGGGAAGTGGGATGTGAGAAGGAAGATAACATATGAGTACACCAGCATTTTGTATTCTTTCAGCTCCGCCGCTGACCAAGGGCTCAGCCATGCCCCTGCCAAGAATGGCCTCCACTCTCTCCTCCAAGGGGTGAGGTAAGGATAGGAATGGGAGATGTACTTTGTGTTTGGTAGAGATTGTTGGTAGGTGAGTTATGGGTGGGCGTCGTGCAATGAGCAGTGAGTGAGGCGAGTGATTCAGTTGGTAGGAGACGGCTTTTGAAGATGCATTCACTGACCTTGACCACTCGTCTGAGGTATTGAAACTTCTTTGGGCACATGAATCAGGTCCTGGGGCCGACACTGCTGGCTTTGACCGCCTTGGCGATCTGGTCCCACATCCTTCTTTCTGGAAGGCCTCCTGGCCTCTGTGGGTAGAGGACCTCTCTCCCCGTGTTGAGCTCCTCCACACAGCTCGAGTGCAGCGTTCAAGACCCTGGGTGCCTTTTCCCTGGCCTGTTGAGCTAGTTGTGTTAACGCTGAAGCAGTTTTACCATTTTTGATCAGCAGAAGGCAGCTCACCTTTGAGTGGTGCGGACTGCCTTTAAGAGGAGCAGGCTAGCCTCGCTCAAACAACGCGAACTTCGGCCAACTGCTGAGTGCATAGCCTGTCAGCAATGCCTTCAGCTCTAGGCTGTGTGCTGCAATCATTATAATTAGCAGGCACCACAAAGTTGATGCTTTTTGAGCGGGGCACGGGCATATCTCGCATCGTAGTGCCCGTGCCTGTTTTTTTGTGCTATCCAATTTTCGGCCAAGAACTCCAGAGGGAATAGAAATGTACAAAAGGAAACAGTTATTATTGCCTCTGACCGTGTCTTGTACTGGGTGTAGTATATAAAAAATACCAAAAAACACAATAGGTTAAAATATTACAGTGCTTGAAAAAGGATGGGATTGTAGAGGTACAGCACTGTAATCTTCCAAGCCTATAACCTCTATTTTACTATCAGCTTTCACTGATTCACCAAAATATTTGATATGTCAGTTGAAAATGGCATGTTAATGTGAACTATAATTCTTTGTAATGGTTCGATTTTTTTAAATGTAGGTCCAGATGTGGAGATTCTGGGGGCTCCGATTTTGCTAACAAGCCTAATATGTGTTACTTTATCAAACACCAAGGAGGCCACAGCCAGGAGCCCTGCCCACAGGCCATGGCTCCAGTGCCACAAAAAATTTAATGATTTGACACGTGTAGTCAAGGTAAGATCCCACCTCACAAACACACTTTCAATAACTGCACCACGACCAGCATCACAACCTCAAAACACTGCATCCACCATCTGACTCTACACTGACATTCACACAACCCACAATATTGCATCCTTCACAGGCACTACTCACACCTCAGACACATCTCACAGCTCTTTCACCATGTGAGGTATCATAGATACATAGATACATAGAACAGTACAGCACAGTACAGGCCCTTCGGCCCTCGATGTTGTGCCGAGCATTGTCCGAGACCAAGATCAAGCTATCACACTCCCTATCACTCTGGTGTGCTCCATGTGCTTATCCAATAACCGCTTGAAAGTTCCTAAAGTGTCCGACTCCACTATCACAGCAGGCAGTCCATTCCACACCCCAACCACTCTCTGAGTAAAGAATCTACCTCGGACATCCCTTCTATATCTCCCCCCATGCACCTTATAGTTATGCCCCCTTGTAACAGCTGCCTCTACCCGAGGAAATAGTCTCTGAACATCCACTCTATCTATCCCCCTCATCATCTTATAAACCTCTATTAAGTCGCCTCTCATCCTCCTCCGCTCTAAAGAGAAAAGCCCCAACTCCCTCAATCTTTCCTCATAAGACCTCCCCCCCAAACCAGGCAGCATCCTGGTAAATCTCCTTTGCACTCTTTCCAATGCTTCCACGTCCTTCCTATAGTGAGGTGACCAGAACTGCACACAATATTCCAAATGTGGTCTCACCAAGGTCCTGTACAGTTGCAGCATAACCTCACGGTTCTTAAACTCAAACCCTCTGTTAATAAACGCCAACACACCATAGGCCTTCTTTACTGCTCTATCCACTTGAGTGGCAACCTTCAGAGATCTGTGGATATGAACCCCCAGATCCCTCTGCTCCTCCACGTTCCTCAGAACCCTGCCGTTGACCCTGTAATCCTTATTCAAATTTGCCCTACCAAAATGAATCACCTCGCACTTATCAGGGTTAAATTCCATCTGCCATTTTTCGGCCCAGCTCTGCATCCTATCAATGTCTCTTTGCAGCCTACAACAGACCTCCACCTCATCCACTACTCCACCAATCTTGGTGTCATCAGCAAATTTACTGATCCACCCTTCAGTCCCCTCCTCCAAGTCATTGATAATAATCACAAACAGCAGAGGACCCAGCACCGACCCCTGTGGCACAGACACAAACACACCTGCCAATACATTCACTCACAATCACCACTCTTTCTCTTCCAGGACAAGATAGTTCATAACAGGCGACAGCAGGACCTGACCGCGGAGGGGAAGCACGACTCCATGAGATCAGTCCCCGTGAGGAGACAGTGCTGGCCGTGATCGGGAGGGGATTGGCAGATGTCGTGGCCACAGGCAGAGCACGGGACATATCACCTGGAGGTATGTGGCCAATCCAGCTTCCTTATATATCCACAACTATTCCTGATCCCTAATCCCCAAACCAATCCTCACTCATCACACACATCCTCCTATAGTGGCTGCACAAGCTGCACCCTAACCCTTCCAGCTTTATCATTGCAGGCTCCCAGGAGCAAGATCCACCTCGCTCCCCAGAGGAACTGGAAGAAGAGGAAGAGCCACCTTGCACCCCACCCCCGGAGAAAGAGGAGGAGGAGAGTGAGGAAGATGGCACTGCGTCAATCGCTACCACTGTCGCAGGCACCAGCTCAGAGATTGACACCACACGTAACTTAGAGGTTAGGTTAGAACACAGATCCTCACAGTCGCACGCACCGGGCACTAGTGGGCAGCAGCCACGCCGGGTGGAAGGGACACCACAGGTGCCACCTTGCCGGGGATCAAGGTCACAAACTAGTTCTGCTGTAGAGGAGTCAGATGAGGACCTCGCACGGCCAAGCTTCAGGAGAAGGCTGATGGGTCAGATACACCAAATGCTTGGTGCAATGGAGAGCCTGCCTGAAAGCCTGTGGGTCGTGGCTAGGGGAATGGAGGAGTCCACCTCCAGCTTGGCCCAGGGCTTGACACAGAGCCTGGAACCCATCCTCTCCAGCGTGGAGAGGCTGGTCAATTCCATCCAGTGACCCGTGGAGCCCAACATCATGCAGCGTCTGATGACTGAGGTCACAGCTTCCACTGCAGTCATTGCAGCTTCCATGGAACAGCAAACAGCTTCCATTGCACCACTAGCATCTTCCATGGAACAGCAAACAGCTTCCATTGCACCACTAGCATCTTCCATGGAACAGCAAACAGCTTCCATTGCACCACTAGCATCTTCCATGGAACAGCAAACAGCTTCCATTGCACCACTAGCATCTTCCATGGAACAGCAAACAGCTTCCATTGCACCACTAGCATCTTCCATGGAACGGCAAACAGCTTCCATTGCACCACTAGCATCTTCCATGGAACAGCAAACAGCTTCCATTGCACCACTAGCATCTTCCATGGAAAGACAAAGTGCTGCGATAGAAGCTCAGACAGCTGCCATGGTGGCTCTGGGCTCCTCGGCTGAAAGGGGCTTGCAGAGTGTCTCAGCTGCCCAGAGATCTGTCCTCCAGCAGATCACTGGACTGGCTGAACAGACGCCCAAGGTAATGGCGTGGGAATCATGGAGCAGGAACCTACTGGCCTCTCTCCAGATGTCAGCATTGCTGCTCCCTCCCCCGCCACTCCACCATTGTCCTTGCAGTTGCCTGTTTGTCAGTCAGGCGGCCCAGACTGCTCAGGCCCATGCTGAGATGATGCAGTCTGAGGCCGGGCCAACACGGCCCACAGCCTCTCGAGGGTGTCCCAGGAGGACATCTGAACTGCCCTCTTCAGATTCTCAGCAACCTCCAACTCACCTGCTGCTGCCACTGGGGTTACACTTTGTAGAAGCCCCAGAGCAGGCAAGAGCTCTTATACCACAGCCCCTGAGGGTTTGCACCAGCGGCAATAGCTTCATATTTGTAAATGCTGTTGGTTGTCTCATGTTTTCATTGCTTGTTTTTGCTCTAGATAAAGAGTGATTATGGTAATTGTGTAGTGGTGGAATTGGTGGTCTTTTTTATTGTGTTCTTCATGGGGAAGGGGTTGAAAGGATTGAGTGCAGATGATCGACTTCAGTCGTGGAAGGTAAGGCATGTGGCAACAGTGCTCGAAGTCTGATGGTGGAGGAGGTCTCCCAAAAGTGGTCTTCAATTAGATGGCTGGCGAGCGTCCCTCCCAGGTGTGGGCCATCTACCTGAAGCCCTCTCGTGCTCCCCCTGGTCCCCTCGACCCCCTCCTCCTCCTAGAATCATAGAATCATAGAAGATAGGAGCAGGAGTAGGCCATTCGGCCCCTCGAGCCTGCTCCGCCATTCAATGAGATCATGGCTGATCATCCAAATTCAGTACCCTGTCCCTGCTTTCTCCCCATATCCCTTGATCCCTTTAGCCTTAAGAAATATATCTATCTCCTTCTTGAATCTATTTAATGAATTGGCCTCAACTGCCTTCTGTGGCAGAGAATTCCATAGGTTCACCACTCTCTTGGTGAAGAAATTCCTCCTCATCTCAGTCCTAAATGGCTTACCCCTTATCCTTAGACTGTGACCCCTGGTTCTGGACTCCCCGACCATCGGGAACATCCTTCCTGCATCTAGTTTGTCCTGTCCTGTCAGAATTTTATAAGTTTCAATGAGATCCCCTCTCATTCTTCTAAACTCCAGCGAGTATAAGCAAAATCGACCCAATCTCTCTTCATATATCATTCCTGCCATCCCAGGTATCAGCTTTGTGAATCTTCGCTGAACTCCTTCCATGGCAAGAACATCCTTCCTCAGATAAGGCGACCAAAACTGCACACAGTACTCAAGGTGTGGTCTCACCAAGGCCCTGTACAACTGCAGCAAGACATCCTTGTTCCTGTACTCAAACCCTCTTGCTATGAAGGCCAACATACCATTTGCCTTCTTAACCGCCTGCTGCACCTGCATGCTTACCTTCAGCGACTGGTGCACAAGGACACCCAGGTCTCGTTGCACTCCCCCTTCTCCCAATCTATTGCCATTCAGATAATAATCTGCCTTTCTGTTTTTGACACCAAAGTGGGTAACCTCGCATTTATCCATGTTATATTGCATCTGCCACGCTTCTGCCCAATCACCCAACCTGTCCAAATCATCCTGGAGTTTCTCGGCATCCTCCTCGCAGCACACACGCCCACCCAGTTTTGTGTTGTCTGCAAACTTGGAGATATTACATCTAGTTTCCTTGTCTAGATCATTAATATATATTGTGAATAGCTGGGGTCCAAGGACCGATCCCTGCGGTACCCCACTAGTCACTGCCTGCCACTGGGAGAAGGGGAAGTGCAACGAGACCTGGGTGTCCTTGTGCACCAGTCGCTGAAGGTAAAAGACCCGTTTATTCCAACTCTTTGCTTTCTGTCTGCCAACCAGTTCTCCTCAATCTCTTCTCCTTCTCTTCCTCCTCCTCCTCCTCCTCATCTTCCTCTTCCTCCTCTTCCTCTTCCTCCTCCTCCTCCTGTGGTTCCTGAGCCAGAACCTCCAGCACAATTGCTGGCGGTAACGGTTGGTTTCTCACGATTGCCAGCCAAGATCCCCATGACCAAGCACTCTCTTTCTCCTGGTGACTT